>PNEQ01098957.1:53904-91273 GCA_003012365.1 Medauroidea extradentata | reverse complement strand
TAATAACGAAAACAATGTATTGAGACAATAAACTTCACAAACCTCTTACATAATAAGGCTAAATAGAATTTTGTTTCCTCAACACAAAAGACATTGTCCACATTAACATTTTTAAGTCATGCAGTCTCCTCTACCTCAAAACCCCCTTTCTTTTTTTTATTTAACGAATACACAACAATGCAGCTATGGCGATTATGAGTAAGAGGTTTCATTTTCTCGTTGTATTATTTTTATAGGAGAAGGAAACTAGGTAGCTTTTGAACACTTACATTAAACATGCGTGTTTAACAGATTATTATTTCTGAGGCTGATTTTAAACATAGCCAGTCAGTAATACTAAATTCACAACAAGGTGTCGTGTTCGTTATTCGAACCAAGGTCTGCGGACCAGGAGTGGACCACTTTCACCAGGCCACGAACAGTAGTTAAAGCTTCGGCTGTCTGCAGTGACTTCACACTTGGTTCGCCTTTCCCTAATTAAACCAGCTATGATCACAGTAGATATCGACGATCTGACAACAACGCTTCCCGCGGCACGAGTCAGAGTTCGCGCGCTCACGTCTTATTGGCTACAGTATTTAGGCTGTAGTTTGAAAATGGTGCATCGGAGACCCAAGGTTCCTATATTTTTCTGACTCTGCGTAGTGCCCCCGACCCGTGGTTTCAGTTTGTCGGTAACCTTTAGGAACAACCTGTATATATATATATATATATATATATATATATATATATATATATATATATATATATATATATATATATACCCACACACACACATATATATATACACATATATATATATATATATATATATACACACACACATATATATACACACAAATCAACATGCATACATACACACTAGCTGCCTGGCCGCTTTTATTATAACAAATTATCAACATAGTTTTATTTTGGGTTCGATTTCTGGCAGCGCGGACAGGATTATCATATGTGATAATCGTGTGTGTATGATGCCGCAGGTCGGCGGCTTTTCTCAGGAATCTCCCGTTTACCGATTTTTCATTGCAGGCGCTACTCCTTATGAACCGCATGTCACCCCTCACCATCTCGCAAAAATTTAGCCGTCCAAATCTCTCAATTCAATCCGTCGCGACTACGTCCGTTATTCTTTCAACGTTCTATAACGTTATTTTACCCATTGAATAGAAAAATAAGTCTTTTGCCAGGAGCCAGTAATATGTGCTTATATAATATGACAGTAGTTCTCTGTCGCCTTCCCTCACACGGGATAAGAGCACAAAACCTCCTACCAATGTTCCAAAAAACTACGCCAATATAGATGGTCAGAATTATTGGAAAATTAAATGTGAATAATACAGGTCCGTGCTCAAAAACGTATACGTAACAATCGGAAGATAAACCGCAATAATTTTAAAATAATTTCTCTATAGTCATACCTACTTTTTTGGGATTTCTTAAACGATGTACATCTTTCCGCCCCCAAAATTGTCTAATTTCAAATATATATATATATATATATATATATATATATATATATGAAATAGTTGATTAAGTGTTTATGTAAGTTCATTTCAATTCAAAAGTTATCTCCATATCTGAATAAGCTTAAGAGAAACAGACGATTAATTAAAACCACGTTATATTTATAATGCCCTTTGAAGTTGAATTTCGAAAAATACTGAAACGACTTTTTAACGATATGCATAAAATTTCATTCTCAATCAAAATAATTCTATATCTTAAACGGATTAACGAGTTATCGAGAATTGATTTGATATATATTTGACGGATTTTTACCCCCTTTATTTTTTAATTTCGAAAATTCGTGAAGTTAAGGAATACGAATTTTCGTAAGTCACATTTCGAAGCAAAATAATCACATTTATGTCTCAACGGATTTAAGCGCTATCGAGGACGCATTGAAAATACCTTTTCATGCATTTCACCCCCTTAAAACTATGAATTTTGGAAAATCCCTTCTTAGTGAGAGTCTGCGGCGTAAGGAAAAGCCACCCATGCATAATAACAGAGGCGACCCCATGTTTCCAACGCATAGGATGTGATGGTGCTCACACTTTATTTTCTACGTATGTGTCGCCATGCATCTGAATTGATTTCGGAAGGTCGACGTTCCATTTGCAGTGGTTGAATTATCGTCAGTTAACATATCCAGTAACACAAATTTCCCTGTGATATTACGCTGACACAATTGACAATAAAGGTGTTGTTCCTGTACTCATTATTCTTTATTTAGGTCTGGCCACTTGCACCCGCGAGCTTGCGATTTATGTTCCACTCCATATACATACATAGGGTGTTTCTAAATTTGACCATAAAACGGCGACTAACACCTTATGGAAAATTAAGCATAAAACATACAGGACACCTAGCACCAAAACCAAACATTAAGTAAGCAACAGATCCTTGAAAATTGAAATTAGAAACAGTGTTTTCGGGAAAAATCGGAAACAATTTAATATAAAAGTACAATGCCCAGAACAGCGTGTTATGTTATCGAAATCTGTAATCCCACAGCAAATGCTCGTTCATGCCTTCCGCAATTACGAAAATATCAGCGGTGACCACCTTTGTATGTCTTAAAAGTTTTGCGCTGTATGGATCTGGAGGTATTTTAAGACGAATAATTGGCGAGAATGACATGCATAAAAAAGGTCCTTGTGTTGCAAGTGCGTAGGACACACCGTGTTCATTCAAAACGATCATCAAGAACTTGTGCTACGTGGGGTGGTACAGTGCATTCTGGCATTGGTCTGGCACGTTGAACTGACTCAAATTCGACCACAATTTGGCAAAAAATTACGGCAGCGTTTTTGATAGTGTAATTTTCGGTTCAACTGTAATGGAGACTTGTTATCTTGAGGTACAATTTTCTTGATTTTATTAACACGAGGAAATGAGTCAGCGGTATACTATTTGACAAAAAATCTCGTATAAACATCAAGAGCACCACTGATTTAAATAGTAGTTATCAAAGGCACCACAGTTTTTAAGAGTAGTTAAACAAGGTTGAATGTCCTAAAAAAATACTGTTGTATTAAAAACCTGGCAGGTAGGCAACTAGTACAACACTCAAGAAATGATGGTTGCGTATGTCCACAGAGAATGGTATTAAGCAACTGTGCTGATAAATGCCATAAATTAGGATTACATAGCAACAATGCGTATTAAATGTGCATTCATTACAAGCTTTGTGTCGATTCCACCTCATTCCACCTTTACACGTCTCTCAAAACCTCCTCGTTATGTGCTGTGCACGGTACTTCTATAATATTCCAACATACGTAGTGGCGCGAATTGTGGTAAGAAAAACATGGATGACGGATTAATTGTCTCTCATAACAGCTTACTATGTAGGGCTGTAGACAACAAACGCCAACTTGCTGCAACGCTTTTGAAATACAGATAGGGAGGCCCTTCAGCGCGTCCATTTGGCCCGTCGCGTCGCCATATGGTGCAAGGGCTTCAATCGCATATCTGTCGTTTAACATCTCGTTTTCTCCACCTCATCTCGATATTAGCATTCAGAAACTATTTGTGTTAGAGTGGTATTTTTTTTCTGTTGACTAGTATTAGTTTCTTCAAAGTGAAAACAGCCACAATATTTAATTTCGCAGAAGATGTAAAGCACCAACAGAAACACAAGGAGTCTTTAAATCTTATAACTGTGTCTCAGGAGTATATTGTCACCACCGGAAGTTTCATAAAGGCAAGCTGATAAAGGAAATACTGAACTAAATGTTATTATATTGGGTGGGGATGCTTTGATGTAACAGGTGCCCGTACTTTGGATATAAACTTCCTGTTCTGGCAGCTCTAGGCCTCGTACGTGGTAAACATCTCTCTAGCCAGATGATTTTCTTTACGTAGTGTACTTACAACTTAAAACACTCATTGTGTTTACGAGATCATGTTGCTGAGTCATTTTGGTAATAGTGCGTACTGTTGATGCAATTTTTGAAAAATTCGTTTAGGCAATCGTTCCTATTCTGGGTGAAATTATTGAAATATTTTTGTTTTAAATTGGCAACCGACTAGTTAGTTTATTGAGAATAGTCCAAACGTCTAACCTTCGCACACCGTGGCTAATTTTCTTGCGTTTAAAGCTTGTACACCACCGCGTTTCTCGGGGCGACTGTTTTTTCCTTCGATACATTCGCTCAAAAACCCGAGTCAATGACGTCAGTCATGGAAACACAAGCTACCTAATTCGACACATATTTCTACCAGCCAGTGAATCAGTTAAGTGATCTGGAAACAAGATAAACAGGTACAGAAGGATTCCAAGAATCTATTATGAATTACTATTAATCAAATTATATTTAGGGTCAGTTACAAAATATCTAGTTGTATTCATATTACGGCCTGATTTATAACCGTTAGTAAGCAACGAAGAGTAAATCTGAAGTATTTTTTAAGATAAAACAGAAGATAAAAAGAAAATAACAAATTGTAAACATATGCACATGAAATGCTGTGATAGAATAGTGAAAATGAAATTTAAAAATTTTACTACAGAACGTTGTATATTTATGCAATAAAATCTTGCAACTGCGATAAAATATAATTATTAGTTGCAAACTAAGAAATACAACCAAACACGAAAGTAAAGCAAAAGGGCATTGCTATAAGCAATTTTACTATACAGAAATTAATTTCAAAACTAACTTAGCTTAGGAATTGACGTGACAAGAGAATAAGTTGTAAAAGGATAGCAAGTAAAATAAAGTTCGTGACAGAAAGTATTAGTTACGAGTGGACAACAGCAAATTGGTTAATCGCTGAAATAAGATGTTGAATATTATGATGCTTTTATGAACAAATTCATACGGAATAGTTTCGCCAGAAATACAAGGTTTACAAGCACATTTTAAGGACTCAGAAGTTTCCAAGTCATCTTAAAAGTCGTCCCAGGACAACAAAAACTCACGGTAAGCCTATACCTCACAAAATTAATACCCGTTAAATTTCGAAAATTTCTGATGAATTGTTTACCGTTACTTTCAGTAGTTTCACGCGAAATTCTCCAGCACTAAGATTCCAGTGACTTACAGTGATACACGTGTTATACGTTTAAAAAGTACATAAAATATATGAATTAATATTCTTAGCTTTAGAGGTACAGCCGCGTAGAAGACAGAGAGAATCCCACTGTTTCAGACAACATTACAGTCTTCATATTCAGAGTTGTAAACATGTTTCCTTTATTTGTCTTTTCAATGTCGACCGAAATAACGGTAGGCCTATACCATACGATTTAAAAGCGGCGAAAACATTTAAATCCGATAACATTGAGAGAACAAAGGATCACGAAAGCATACTATCTCGACGCTTACGCTGGGTCCCCAATCTCTTTAATTAAACTTCGGTATTAGTTCAATATAGGTAGCCTCATTTACTACCAATAGTTAGAGGCAACACGCTCCGAAGACAAACTACTAAGTAACTCACTTGGCCGAACTATACCGATACAGGCGTACCTTTTAATAGATACTGCGCTAGTATTTTAAAGTCTGAAACCACCACAAAAACAACTACTTTCGTATTTCTCGGCCTCTAGGAAATATGCCTCAGTGAGTACTGGTGAACTCGAAATCTGTATACACACGTATAATGTACTTTAAATGCTAAGCAGATATCACCCATGCGCGTTTAGTTGTTTTCGAATAATATTTTAACGGTTAAAGCATTAAACGGCGTATGGCGCATTGGGCATGCGGCTACCTTAATAACGACCCAGTCTGTAGAAACGATAATTTCCTGTTCTAAGTACATTACTGAGTCACGAGAGCGTGAGTAGTTATCCAATGAGAGCCTACCCATGATAATAAGACGGTTGAACGCTGATGAGCTGGTGGGTTTGGTAGGCGTGTCCCGCCGCTGACCGGAGCGATGCAGCTGGTTACTTTCCAGATCTAGTGTACGCCGCTCTCTCGCTTGGCAAGTTCAGGATGTGTGGCTGTGGCTGAGCGAATCTTGTAGAAACTCCATAGCAATCTTTCGAAATCATACATGCCCATCTTAATAAATTTTAAAGAAAACGAAAAAAAATTGTACGTTAGATACTAACGAAATTAAAATATGGTACGTTTATTGTCGTTCGGGATTTGTACTGTCAGATTACGGTTATTAATATGACATTTATAAATACCATATTCCGCTCGTTACACAAGGAAAAAGGTAATATCTGGTTTTAGTCTCAATATTGCTTTTATAAAATACTGAGGAGAAAAAAGTTGAATTTACAATTACACCCCAAATCCTGTTTACCTTGCGCTACGGTGAGATATGGCAGTTGAACTATTTAAGTATATTTTGGCCACAATCATTCAAACATTTTTTTCTTATACTCTCAATTTTTTTTCACTCATTGTAGTCTAAATATAAGTTAAATGTTCGAATCCCGTGCCTGTGCTACAGCGCAAGATATATTGAATTTGTGCTATGTTCACCAGTCACTAACTTTCCTTCTCAGAATTTCATAAAAATGAATCATAAAATAATTTAATATGACACTTTAAACCAAGGTAGTGAACTTGTCAGATGCAGCATTTTGTAACTCTAGACCTTCTAAGAGATACAGCTAACGTGCTTTTGGTGTGAATGCACAATCTCGGCGAGGTGGACGTTCCAAGTTTAAAATAAAAACACAAATTTTCCCCTGCATTTTAAAAGGGACGTGTAATTTATTTTATTGCATCTGGCTACACGTTTGTGTGTAACTTATCAACTTTATCTCAAAAAAATGTTTAAGTATTGGTAGGATACTTGTGACATGTCTAATTTTGAAAGTTTACTCCTCAACTGTCGTGAGTAGGCTACTAATTGAAGCGTTTACGAAAACGTAGTAGGTATAAGCTCATTCGGTATTATTAGTCATGTGACCGGTTTTTTCAGTCGTTGGATGCTTACTAACGTGCATAAATTCGGTGAGTATTACGTTGGTAGCCTTTAAATAAAAGACGGTAAAATCTACAGAAGCAGTATATTTCAGTGGCTAATCTGGCAGACTTGTGTTATTAGAACAGGTAAGAACAGTGCAGAATATCCTTTTTACTGGTACAATATACGTTTATAGTATTACAATTGAGTTCTAATGATCTATACTGTACAAAAATGCTATAGCTAACTCCCAAAAATATTCATAGCAATAAATTGCAAAGTGAAAAATTTTCTCCGCCACATATCAAGTGCTTCTTGCATTAATCTAGAGTGTATTCTATTGGACAAAATTAGAAAGGTCCAATAATTATACAATAAGAAGGCGTGGTAATTATTTATTTTATAATTTATTCCCTTTTGGGTGCCGCCTACCTGTGCGTGAGAGGCTCAAAAGCGACGGAGCAGTAAGGTCGACTTTGAAGCGCGCATATAATCATGCGTCGCCTCAACGAGTCAAGCGCTGAACTAACGTGCAAGGTTCCCGAGGAACGGTTATTACCATGGGACATTAAGCGGTGACCATGTAATTTTATTGGTGGAAAATCTGTAACTAAGTACAGTGCAGGTAGCGATATGAGCTTCACATACATCCGGTTAGTACATTTTGAAGTGCGGAAGTCTGAAAAGGCAGTTTGTAAACATTTTGAGGGTTTAGAAACAGTATTTTTAATGAGCGTGGTGTCTGAACAATGAGGTTCCGACTTTGTCTGAAGTTTGTCTCCTTTTCGTACGTTGGTACAATAGGCACACGTGGAATATTTTCGGAGAAAAAAAAACCTGTTTACGAACACGCTGCAACGAATTTGAAGCGCGTGTTAGGCGACCGCCTTAAATTACGTTCTATGGTGATATTTTTACTTGCTAAACTTCTCCAGACTTCTCGCCCAACAAAAATACTAGGTTCCGACATCCTACGTTTTGTGATAATTCACTCAAAATGCCTTACAACACATGTTCTGTTATGTACACTAGCGGGAGCTCGTGTTTGTTTACTTTTTACCCGCTCTTTCGTGTTTATCGTCTGCTGGTGGCTATCTACCCTTAGAGGTGCGTGAATTACGTCTATTCATCTGGCAGCAGTGAATATTTCTCAGTCCTATACACGCTCTGGACACAATCCAGTATTCATTGGTAGGGATCCCTGTTTTTTGTGAAAATATTTTTGTACCAGTTTGTTTCAGTGTCTCGTAAGCACATCTGCGGCTGTGCCTGGTCAGTTATGGGCTGAATTTAACTCTGACATGTCTTAACGTTTTACTGCATATCACGGACATCTGTTATTCGCGGTAACTTCTGATTGGTTAGGTCAAATGAGAAACGTCTTTACACAACGGCACTCTGCTAATAACAAAGAAGCAAAACTAGAGAAGAGGAACTAAGACATTGAAACAAGTTCGGGAAGAAATATTTTCGCGAAAATCAGGTGTCCCTATCCATTGGCTGTCAACCGTTCAAGCCGGTAGCACGTGATAGTGCTGTGAATTATTTACTTATTTACTACCAGCTTGCTTTAGTCAAATGTGTGTCGAGACAACCATCGTCCAGTCATAGAAATTACAGTCAAGTATATGGTGTTGGCGTTCAACCTGACCTTGAATATATCCACGAAATTCACGTACCTACATCCTGCTCCCGAGCAGGATAGATCTGAATGGATCCGGCGATGTTATCGAGTTTAATGTTTAGAGATCTTGCGGGTCGGTAAACGTTTTTCGCATGATCTTCTTGTTCGATTTTACAGTCATATGTACTCATTAGAGAATATTCTATAGTGTTTTCATAATCGCCTTTGGTATCACGTCTCGGAAGTATATGAAGACTGATATACTTCATAAATATCAAATGGGGCGAGTATCAGAGAGCTGTACAGCAAAAAAAAAAAAAAACAATTTTGTACTTTTACAAAAAAATTTTTTGGAAACCAGTTTTAAAAAACGTTTTTGTAACACTACGAAAATATTTTGTAACATTTACAAAAAATCTTGTACATTTACAAATTTCTTTGTATATTTACAAACATTTCTGTAAATCTACAAACAAATTGTGTATATTTACAGCTAATATCTGGTTCATTTTACAATAATTGCTTGTAGTGTTGCGAAATTTGTTTTTTTTTTGTGAAATTACGAAATTTTTTGTAAAATGTGAAAGGTCTCCTAGGTTTATTTTGTTTCAATTCGAAAATTCTGCTCATTATCATTATTTTACAAGTTCCCAAAGTTGTTTACGATATTTGTAACAACTTTAAAAGGTTTCTGACAGCTTACTTTTATTATCTGACTGATAATGTTCTGACATTACGTTACAAGAATTTCCTTGTAGATGTACAATTGTTTTTTACTGTGTGGCAACTCTGATAGCAAACTGTGTGAATTGGAGGCCGTAGACATCTGCCACTCTGAAAGTTCGTATGCAAGCAGGTCTTACAATGGAGAACCGGCGAAACGTGAAGGACGGCGGAAACAGGAGTATCCCGAGAAAACCTGCCAGCTAACCGCAACTGAGACCTCCACGTTTCTCAAATGCGGGGAGCTACCCCGCGCGGGAATCGAACCGTTACGCCTTAGTGAGGGGCGGTTGCTGAAGACACTGCTCCAACCCAGTGTAGACTGATGGCATAACTCATATAAGACAAGTGTTTATTAAATGTAACCTGCCTGAGTTACACACGCACGTACACGCACGGACACTTTAATAAAGAAAAGCGTTCCTCAATCCGCTTACCTTGTGTGTGAGCTACGTGCTGTTTTCTTCTATTTGTGAGTACAGTAAATTATATATTGCTGTATAATGCAGTTTATAGGCCTATGTAACGCGTAAATTCGCCCAATAACCGAAATGATTACCTACAACGCACTATAGGTATGCAGTATTGTGCACAAAGTTTCTGAGTATATATTGTTATCAAAATGGAATGAGAGAGGAGATGTTGATCAGCACTAACACCGAGGTCTGGCGAGGGGTGACATGACGTGGGCATGAAGCAGCGCGGGAATGAAGGGGCGAGGGAAACGGGAGATCCCCGAGAAAACCGACCTGCGGCATAGTCCGATACGATTCACACATGCCAAAATCCGGGGACCGACCCCGCCGGAAATCGAAACGCGGATCGCCTTGGTTGCAGGCGACAGGTCTGACCCCTCGACTACCGAGGCCCCACAACGCATTCTGATTATTTTGTTACTACCCACAACTCATACTAAGTATTTTGCATTTGTCCATAATCTAACCCAACGCAACCTAAGCTAATGTAACCTAATCTAACCTCGTCATCTGATGCAGGGGTGCAAGACTAACGCTGACGGCCTATCTCTATGTGTGAGCAAATTAAACGGCACCGTATTCCAACCATAGCATACGATGTCCTACACCTACGTGTTTTGTTGAAAAAAAATAATTGCTCCGACACCCTCGCTCACATGAATATCTCCCCTCTCTTCGCCTGCAGTATGCCAGCGCTCAGTTTGGCCATGCAACAAACGAGCATCGTAACAGTCTAGTTATTATATAATGTCTTTGGTTGTGGGTGGCAGGGACAGATCTAGGCTTTCCTTCGCCCGGGGCAAGATTTGCTAGCCCCACCCCTCCTTTCCAACCACGTTTTCCATCAGTCTAATCAACCCAACAGTAATAAAATTATCTTGCATACGTTGTTTTGCACTCGCATAAATCACAGTATAACATTTTAGTAGAAATACATAAAACCTGTACTTAGTAGCTACCAAAAAGTGTTTTATGGGCGCGGTCTACCGCAATTTTTATCACAATTTTCTTAAATTTTTTATTTGTACCAGATATTTTTTTCATTATTTTAGACACAAAATGTGACAAAATTTGGCTCTTATGACATTTTTTTATCTCTCATAGTTTTCGCGTAATGGCTTGTTAAAGTCATATTTTGCATGTTTCCGTTTTGAGGACTACATTAAAACCGACTGATATACCAAACTAAAAAAATACAGTGGATAAAGACATTGCAGAATACAACGTCATGCTCACAAAAATAAGGAATAAAAATTATTTGTAAAAAAAAATTATTGAATTTTTAAAATTTTTATTTTCAGTTCCAGCATTTCTTTTAATGCAAATAATGTTCATTCTTTATTTTTATGAGCATGACATTGTAGCCTGCAATGTCTTTATCCACTGTGATTTTTTTGAGTTTCGTTTATCAGTTTGTTTAATATAGTCCTTAAAACGGAAACATGCAAAATATGACTTTAACAAGGCATTACGCGAAAACCATGAAAGATAAAAAAATTTCTCAAGAGCCAAATTTAGTCGTATTTTGTGTCTAAAGTGAGAAAAAATATCTGGTACAAATAAAAAATTAAAAAATGGTGATGAAAATTGCCGTAGACCGCGCCCTGTGTGCATTCTAATTTTAAATACTGTATTTAAAACATTATATGATGTTCAAAGTAAATAAAAATACAAAACTAGTAAAATTCTAAATATTGATAGATATTATATCTTTATTACATTCATTTACATTTCATTACCAAGTAAAAATTTCCGGTACCACCAGCGCCCCCTCTATCCCGGCACTCGAGACAGACAGACCTCCCTGCCTCCTGCCCCCCCCCCCTCCGCCACAGATGGCGTTGTGGGTGAATGCTAAAGACTGAGAACGCGTTATGGGTGAAACCCTAATACCAACATAGTGCTGAGGGTAAATTTTTATGTTCACAGAGCGATAAAAAAACATTGCTTCGGGTACTGCGCACATAGGAATACCCGCAACGCGTTGTATTTATATTTGTCCAGAATGCTTTCTTTACGACATACCCACAACGCGTTACGGGTAAAAATTTCTGTCAATTGACAAATTCGGATATTGCGAGTTGCATATACATCCCTTACTGTTTACAGTAAACTGTGCACTACACGCTAGCACCAGAGTTCTGGTCTTAGCCTAAAGTAGATTTTTTTGGCAATCGTTTATATTCTGTGTCAATGATAGAAACATGTCTGTAGATAACTAGTCACGTAGTAAACACCTAGATTAATACTTCTGACGAAGATTTTAATTCTAATGGTCCACTTGTTTGTAAAAGTATATCTGCTGAGAATTATTACGAAAAACTACTTTTTTTTATAATTTTTATTTTTTTTTGTTAGCAAATTAATACACCTTATTCGCTGCAGTATTTCATACAAAACTGCAACACCTTTTTTATGAAATAATTTCAGAAGAAGCCTGTTCACATTACGTACGTATTAATTTCTTGCATCATACTTAACAGTATTTGTAAAATGTGAATACTATTGATGTATTTGCTCCTTATTTCAAAACGTTTACTTATTTGCGAAGAAATTAGGCTTTTTTTTACCATGATGTATGTGCAGTCTAGATTTGCCCTTGAATTTACAGTCATGTTAAGCAATCTTAATATTTCTTATGCAAAACTGTTAGATTTTAATGTTAGATCATTCGATCTTAGTAGATGTGATGGCAATTCGTTAATTTTGTGATATCGTACTGTACTGTTGTGGACATATGCTACTGCAATATTATGTCGTTCCAGAAATATAATATGAGACTAAGAGAAAACAAGCGAAAAATTAAAATATTAGAAAAGAAGCCTAGCTTGGCTGTAGTCAACACATTCTTAAATCAAAACAACAGAAGGTAGAAGATCCCGCAATGAATCAGTTAACAACAAATAAGGAAAAATAAAGTAAACACTCGAAAATAAAAGTCGAAAGACAAACCAAATAATTCATCAAACTTAGGACACCACAATTAATAAGGCAATCACAAACAATATTGAGACGATAAAATATTGCGATAAAACACAAAAAAAATGTTTATTTAAACATATATAAATATGCATTTCATATTAGGATAGTTCAATTCAATATACATATAATATCATATAAATTTGTAAATTATTGAAATATTTTTAAATTTTTTAATAAACCGGTAACAACTATATCGTCCAATGTAATAGAGTGCATATAACTATACACTCATTTAGCATTTCTTAAATTAGATAAGTAATGTTTGTCAGATCAAATACGCCTCTTCTCACAAGTGCTAATGTTTGTATGCTGTTCACCGTAAAATAAGCAGAGCAATTTGATGATTGTCTTGTTGTCTTGTGATAAATAAGTAATTTATACCATTGACGTCAAAGAATGTTATGATTGTTTTAGGTGAAGTCATTGCGTTACGTTTAGTATTTAAATTTTTTGTGTTCATTTCCTTTTAACCGCCAGTTTTACTACCTCTGTTTAAAGTGTAGATTATCTGACCATGTATAAACGAAAGTTTTAATTATTGGTTTGTTTTTTCTTAGTCTCATGTTATATTTCTGGGACGACATTTTATTGCAATGGCGTATGTCCACAACAGTACAGTAAATGATTGTGTTCCATTGCAAGAATCACTCAAAGACATAATTTTGTGATATTCGTGTAATATAATTACCTGAATTTCAGTGATCCGAGATGCAGTCTTCACTTTTATTCTTAATTTTTCTTTCCTTAATAATGTGACTTTTAATTAAACTCATTGGACTTAAATTTAGAAATTCTTTTCTTAGATTCTGTACGCTGCGATTTAACCCTTTAGTTACGGCCTTTGTAATTAAAGCAATTAATCCAGCAACGTTACAGCGCAAACATAAACGTAAGTCAAATATTTTCAGTCAACCTTCCAAATGTAAAAGGATTCTTATATTAATTACAACAAGGCATTGGTTATTTCTGCTGCTCTTTCTGTTCCTCCTCGCAATGCAGCTATTTAAGAAACTGTAAAACTGACTTCAATAAAATTATGTGTCCTATAAGTACTGCAAAAATTCTAAACTTACATACACTTGCAACAATGCAACATTTAAATAACTCTCTAACTGCACATTTGTCTTTCAATAATTCGCAGTAACATTGAACTTCGTCTTTGTAATTGTATTTCCATATACAGACACTGTGGTCACTTGCTTTATCTTTGCTTGATACAAAGAGTGTATTCGGTTATTCTCTACTCTTTTGGGTACTACTAATACAAAGAAATGTTCCCGTGTGTGCGCTATTCCGTTTATTTTGCGGAACAAATTAAATACTGTAGCAGTGTATAAGGTTCACTTGTTTGAAGAGTGCTCTTCTTTAATTTTACGCGCGAACAGGCTAAAAGCTTTCCAACACGGTTGTACAGCGTAACATTTTCGTGAATCGCCGTTTATTTTACAACCTGTCCGCTCTTCGCTTTTTTATTACACGTTGTTTTAGAAAAAGTCAGACACAGACGTTTGGCACGATAAATGTCGATATACCTTTTATCTAAACTACCAGAGAAAATGAGCCCAAATTGACTTTCAGACATGGCCTGCTTTACACGTGGTAGTAACATTTAGAGCTTGATGACAGGAATGTTTGCGCATATATTTAACGGCAAAATGGACTATGGGGAGACTACGATACTACAGTCCGGTGACCGGCGCTTAGGTGAGCTTAAGGACCAGAAGATTGTGTTGAACAGACGGCGGCGTAGCATTTATTAAATACTTCGGAGGGTAAGGAGTGGAATTGATCGTACGCGCGCTTCCTCCTTATCGGACTGCTACCCTCGCCAATGAGCGTAGACTACCACAGAAGTCCAGCATCACTTCCCCCTGGGTGAGGGTAGGATATGTAGAGCACGCGCTATGTAGATATCAGAGTGAGGATACCCAAGGGCTAATTGGGGCACCACGGTATACAACGGTCCACCCACGGTGCGAGTATCTGGTTGGTATTCGATGGGCTGGTCCAAACACCTCAGTCTACGGGCAAATTGCCTTCCCCAACTCTGAATCTTGGAGGTAAATGTAACTATGACACATTTCCCTTACTTTACAGTAGTGTAGCTTAAGTCTGTCATATAATTACGGAAAACTGATTTTTTAAGATCTTGATACCAATTGTTAGTTTATTACTTTTACATTGCATTTTGTGTCTATCGTCCAAAAGTTGTAAATTTAATTTTATAGCGATTTTATGTACTGAGAGTGTGTTTGGATATTTTAAAAAATTTAATTAATAAATAAATTAAAAGCAATAGTAATAAGAAAACACAATATGTTACAGTCACATTCTACAAATTATAAATATAATTCCAAAAGTGCGAGGCTCCACGACACCATCATAATATTGATTATAGTCGATACATGATTGATTGGTTTGTTTTAAATTTTTATAAAATTCATGGCTAACTGTAGGAAGAAATGTAATAATAAGTGTATTATCACATAACTATATTTTAGTGAGTAATTGATACTGAATTTGTTGACACTTTATTTAAAATTGCTAGAAACACACGAAGTAATCTCTTGGTTTATACCATTACAGTAGGTTTTAGGTAATCAAAAGTCGTGTTCCTATATTTTTCTGTCTAACTTGTAAACATTTCATGAGATGAATAAGGAAGTTCTTTCTGCGATGCTTGAAATATTTTTCCCAGAAACTAGAATGACGTATTTGTGCGAAGCCCACAACTATTAACAATAGCGGTCAACTTATCAATCCTGTGTTTTAACACGAACGGAACTGTATCATTTTAAACTACATTTATTACAAAAAATATGTTTTTTGTCTTTGAATTTTGCTTTCCCGGGATGATTAACGGAAATACTACATTAGAAATGTTTGTATTATAGTTGGAAAACCGAGTCGTTTAAACACTGGCCACAGGTGATTTAAACGTGTTTCATGTATATGTGTTAGAAATGTCATTTGTTATTTTAAGTAAAATGTGGATTGAGTTAACTTCAAGGTTTTTGTAAGTAATTTGATTCACTAAATTAATTTAGCATCATTGTTCTAAGGTGACGAAAAAAAATTGTGAAGCAGTACGAAAAAATATACATTTTCGCCGAAAATTTTTACAAATTACATTCAGTTTTAGTAACTGTGAAATTAATATGTGTTTTCATACTTGTTGCACGACGTAGGAATGATTCACTGCGGTGTATATAAAGCAGTTGTAGAACACACTAGAAAAACATAAACAGTTGTATTTTTTTAATTTACAACTTATAATTATTCAATTTGTGAAGTAGGCTTTTAATGCGTGCTTCCCATATTTTAACCTGAAGAATATCAGGCGTATTAATAATGGGTTTCCGTGATTCGTTTGTACACTATCTAAGCGTTATTTAAATGAAATTTATGGAACAAGCAAAGTATACGTTTCTCTGAAAATCTGCTCACATTGAATAACTCTTGGTACAACTAACAGGTAGAATTTTAAAGTGTGCTAGTAATAAACTCTGGAGTCGCTCTTCAGTCATGAGACTTTAGAGAATCTTGAAGAGCAGTGTACGCCAAAACTGGAATGCATTCCCAGAAATTTACCAACAACACTTTTGTTTCCTTCTTTAGACATGTTTT
The DNA here is from genome assembly GCA_003012365.1 of Medauroidea extradentata. Taxonomy (NCBI): domain Eukaryota; kingdom Metazoa; phylum Arthropoda; class Insecta; order Phasmatodea; family Phasmatidae; genus Medauroidea; species Medauroidea extradentata. The sequence goes on along the minus strand of PNEQ01098957.1, from coordinate 74,959 downwards.
TGCACTCATCTCTTAAACTTGTCCTTGTCTTATCGCACGGGTGTTCGGAAGTTAATTGTATCACAGAAGTTGCTTAATCGCTGCTAGTCGTGACACAATTAGCGATCTGATTCCAGATTAGATTGCGTTATTTTACTTCGTGCCCAACTTCTCAAACTTCCAGAAACTGACTAAACTTTTATTTAAATTCTGCCGTTACAGGTTTTACATTTCTAAGCAAGATTCAACTTGTCTTATGTATTAGGAAACTGAAAGTTTGTTAATTTATGGTCCTACAAAAACTGAACAAATTTTACCAAATTTAGAGATAGTTTTTTCTAAAATGTTTATGTAATTAAAATTATTTTTTGGAACTTGAATCATCCGAAGACAGATTTGTGCAAGATAATGACATCCCGAAAGGATAAACAACTTGTACCATTAATTTTGGCCATAATAATAAATAGTTGTGATTTGGTATGTTTCAAGCAATCGCTCACCAAAAATATTTTTTCCATAATTTTTGCTATAATTTGATTATCTGTATATGCAATTTTTCTCTGGTGAATTCACAAATTTTATTCGTTTATATTACAGGTTTTTCTCTAAAAACTATGACCGAGAGCGGATACGTATTTGTAGTCATAGACCTAGCGACATCATACAGGTAAATTATTTATAAGTACTTGAAAACTGGTGAACTTAGTCTTAAAATGTTTAATTCGGAACTTCTAAGAAATGTAATAAGTAAATAATTAAAATACACAGATTGTGAGACAGAGGGCATAAAATTAAGGTCACGATCCATAATTTGCACTACTTTTACAATAATTACTTTTTAAATCGTAGCTGAGAGTATATATATATATATATATATATATATAAATGTTGCACGATTTTGTTAATAGCAATGTTTACTATGTTAAGTAATTCTTAAAGTCACATTGCACTACGGTATGAGCTAACTATGCAGTTGAGGAAATTACCAGTACTGAACGAGTAAGCCATTTTTTGTCTAGAAAAAATCAGACTACGTAGTGAAAACAATTTTCAACAAAACTGTGCAACAGTTTTTCGTTATCTGCTCTCGTTTTTAAAAAATAGTATAACTATCGTAAAAAATTGTGACCTTAATGTAAATTAGCATTTTTTTATTTTATGCGTAAATTATTTTTAATTGCCTTGAAACACAAGCGTCAGATAAATTTTACTTTTAAAAGTATTTTATTCAAAAGTCTAAATTTCGTAATGTATAAAAATACACAACTTATTATGAAATAAAACGCAAGAAAATCATGATAACTAACATCCATAATTTTAACAGGAAATTTAGTATTTTATATTCTTAAATATTCTAGTGTACACATTTGAGGAAAAAACTACGTGATGGGCCTTGTTCGTGGTACCTTTAAGCGTCGCTGCCACGGCGTAGTTCAGCGGGTGCATAAATAAACACTACAAGCGGTTGTTTTTGAAGCTGGTGAAGTGTCGAAGCCGTCACAAAGGGGCGATGGGCGCAACTTTCGTGATTCGCAGCTATGATGATTAGCAAGCTTCCCACCGTTACTCGGTGTGGGGGGAGGGGGTCTCCTTCGCTAATTACCGACGATTTGACGCAATCACGTGTAGTTTATTCTTACAGTAACGTAGAAATCTACGTCCCTTTTACGCGGCCCGTATTTATATCGTCGGCGAAGTACTTACACTGCCCGCGTCGCCCGCAGGGACCCGACGATGGATAAAACTAATCCCCGCACACATTAAACGTGTCTTATTTACTTCATCGTTTGCCGGCCGTCTGTCCCCCGAAACGCTTGCCTGCTGGGTCCAAGATGGCTTCTCCAAGCCATCTTAGAATCAACCAATTAGCGTGCTTGTTTGAAAACTGTGGTTTTTCCCATCTTACCGTGCTTGGGCTGCCCCACACTATTCAGACATTATTTAACATCGTTCATTAAACAATTGCACATCAATTTAAATTATGAACTACTCGACATTATCATAGTTACTATTGACAACTAGATTAATTAAATCTTAAAATTAAAATTTTCTGGACAACTAGCACATAGCAGTTAGGACGCTATCAGTTGCAACTGACATTCGCAGAAGAGCGACAGGCTCTCCCACCATCTACTATTCAAACTGTGGCTTGTTCCTTGGGTGCAATGAGGCCGCCTGCGCTCCTTTGTCACTCTCGTACCGCTAACCCCTCATGATAAAAACTACTGTATTCATTTCAATAACAAGACACAGACTTATTCGAATAGCTCTCGATCTCCTCATTACAATGATACTTCACAACACATACTTACGATAAAAATTATACAATAATAACATACTAACGAAGAACTATTCATGAGAAATGGCACTCACGCTACGTATACCATCCCTGAAATATTTTGGTTATAGTTATATTGCATGTTGTAATATTAATGACACTTAAATGGTTTAAGAATTCGTTAACGTTTTCTCAGTAACGTTTAAATTATGTTACCTTTTTAATTAAATTTTTTGGTTCTTGTACTAATTTCGATCGGCACTGAACCAATTTTTCCGGCAGTAAGACAATAAGTTAACTTGGTGGTAAATTGTCATATTATGGTATTAAACCGTTAGCTTAAAAACTTTTAAGCATATTTTTCTTCAGACGAATAACTTTATTTTATTTTTAAATATATTCTTATTTGCAGCACAGCAAAATTTCACATAATCATTTCGCACCACTAAAATTTATTCTAAACCTTTAAAATGTATTCAAACTGAATCTGCTATAATCTTAAAGTTCAAGTATAAACCTTTTTAATAACAAGCGGAACAAATATTTAATAAATTAAAAAAAGTCTTATTTGCTAAATACATACAGATGTATCATTCATCCATGCGGTTTATTATCTAACTTATAAAGCTGATTGGATTAAATGATAATCTGAGAATTTCCCTTACACTATCCTTAAATTGGGCTTGAATCATAAAAAATGGCTTCTTGCATCGGTCTTTTACAACTTGCTTTTTTTCTTCTCGTAGTAAATCCAATGACACGTAGTTTGGTTTTAGCCGACCAATAGGAGATAATGTTAATTTATATGTGTTTATGGTCGCCATTTTCTTAGTAATCTGAGTTATTTATTTCGTATGGTGAACTAGGGTATGGAGGGAGACTTCTGAAATACTGCTGTTATAGATGCCTACCATTTAGTACAATAATAATTTTTTTAAAATATGAGTTGCTGACATAGACATTTCGAGCATAATTCTCTGTTGTTTGGTAACCATAAGGTTTACACAAAAGTATACACACGAAGAGGTAGGGTCAACTATCAATGGCAAGGTCCTGAGAGCATGGAAAATATGTGAGTTTGGAGAAATGGCGGACTATTATTTCTCAGAGATAATCCACGAGTCAGTGACAAAGTCCGCCACTATTCTCACAAACGAAAATCAAGAAAGACCTCATCGGATTAAACCGACCACATCGCCGTAGTAGAAGGTTTCGGATGAGGGAAATCTTCTGTGGCACTGTCGATACCGAAGACCTACATGGCAGGCTGGCTACATCCGCGATACTTCCAGTATAAAAGAACGCCAATTGGCGGTTAAGAAATCTCAGTTACGGTTTTATATATTTGCTCATTTTACTCTTTGCAACATCGTATACATCTGTTATTATGTCAGATTATTTTACTCTTCTAAATATTATATGCAACAAGTGTAGACACGGCGCCACTATCAGTACGTAACGTCGTGTACAGCGTCGCAGGAACTTTATAATTAAAAGCAATTGTGTTTATCTGTGCGCCTACAGGCGGACACCTTAACCTTACCATCGGCGTCAGCGGTGATACACGTGCACTGGAACTATCTGATGTTATTTTTACTACACTACTGACATAAATACTCTCGTCAAGATAGTTCGTGTAATTTTATTTAAGTATGGAATTTCAATTACAAGAAAGAGATTCTCAGGAATGCGACAATATTTATGAATTTTGTAAGACAGTGTGTAAATCCAATAAGTGAACATTTCAAATACCTACACCCCTCAGGGCGTGACAGACTCGTCCAGGCTAACTCTTACGTAGGAGCATGAAATATCCTTCATTACAGGTTTAAATATGGGTGTGGAAACAAAGAGATTGACGTAGAAAGCACCACAGTTAACGGAAAATTCAGACATTATAATTGAAATGCAAATATGACGTGCTTACTAGCCGAGGTATTACTACAAACTTAGCATAACGTTATCGATATTGCTGCCGACACGTAGCTGTTTTGGTCCTGCGAAGCGAAGCGAAGCGTGGCTACCTGTGGTCTTCTGCTGCTCCAGATGACACGTAGCGAAGTAAACTGCTGAGATGTCTTCCGTTAAGCGAGACCTGGCTCACTCTGAGGTTTCGACGCAACAAAGTTCATCGGCCTCCGCGGTAGCTCGCGGTAGTACACACCGCATTACAGATTAATTAATACCACAATTACCGTACAGGCGCTCTTCCGGCCACAACGTCCTCGCGCCGCGTCTTCGGCCTACCATTTAACGTCTGTATCAACTCTTCAAGTCGGACTTTAGATGAAAAATTAAATTATCTAAGCGGAGTCGTCACATCAACGATCCGGTTCCTTAAAAATCCACGCGTTTTCCCCCAGCTCAAACTCGCTTCACTTCAACAATGTAAAACAAAAATTTTAAATTTTGGCCAAAACAAAACACTGAACTCGGCGGTGCTAACTTTCAGAAATCCTCCTAGGGTGCTTTCTAGAATCCTAAACTGGTTCAGTGAATTAATACATTCAACCAAAATAAAATTTAAAATACAAAAAATATCCGAAACACATAAAATTATCAAAATTATCAGAACTAACTTAACCCTCAAAACTCAAATTGTTGTCAGACTGGAAATATTAAAATAATAATAAAATTAATTAGTTAACCATCTATAACAATAAAAGCAATAATCTTAATACTACAAAAATATAAACAACACTCAATTTTACACGTAAACAACTTAAATTGCTTGGGTTCAAAATTAAGTAATTAAATAAAAAACAAAGCTTCGGTCCATATGTCCCTAGTATAGAAGGTTTCGGATGAGGGAAATCTTCTGTGGCACTGTCGATACCGAAGACCTACATGGCAGGCTGGCTACATCCGCGATATTTCCAGTATAAAAGAACGCCAATTGGCGGTTAAGAAATCTCCGTTACGGTTTTATATATTTGCTCATTTTACTCTTTGCAACATCGTGTACATCTGTTATTATGTCAGATTATTTTACTCTTCTTAATATTATATGGTTATTAAAGGTTTGAAATGAATCGCGTCAACGAACTATATTACAAAAACAATCACGTCGATCCAGTGATATTTCACTATTACGTTCATTTCAATAATATGATATAAGGTATTAACTATTATACTTTTCTGTGCAGCAAGTAAGCTTAATTGATTTGCAATTATATACCCGTATACAGGATATCCAGAAACAAACGCATAACTAGCTCACCACGCGAATCATGGGATAAAATGGAGACGAAAATGTCAGTGGCAAATTCTTGTACGATGACATTTTATTTGCACAGTGTGGCAACGTAGCACTGAACTTAGTCCTCTCTTGCCCTCCACATATATCTTACTTATCTTACTACTACTGTTTTGACCAGCATGTTATGAGTACAGGTTAAAATAATGAGCAGTTCAAACATGAATTGACGTTTGATTGACGTGTCATACATGGAATGTTACCAGGTCGTGGAGCGCAAGGCGGAGTTTTGCCGTTCAGTTACGCCACATTGCACTCATTAAACGTCGTCGTCGTACAACATGTTGCCATTAACACAATAACCTTTTAGTCTCCAGTTTAGCCCATGGTTTACGTGATGTGTGTATGGACACCCAGAATACATACATATATATTTATTTATATATTTATATATGTATAAAATGGGTGTGCAATTAACACAATTAGTAAAATAACTGTTACTCCAAGAAAAGTTACTCTGTTCAAATTTAATAAAACAGTTAATTTAAATGTTTTAAATTGTTACCATTTGCGTAACTAACGGTATCATGTCACACGTACTATAACAAATATCTTGGTATGTTCATAAACATTATCACGCACAAGTAATTCTCGTCACGTACTGTGTCACCTGCGCAAGAGTCCTGTACAATCGCTCTTTAACAACAACAATGATCAATGACGTCCAACTTCAGGAAGTTAAATTATTCGCTAGAAACTAATCTAAAGCTGGAAGGGTTTCTGACAGTTCTGTTACATTCCGATATTCTGGGTCACCGCACGGACTTGGCTATAGCACGAGATATTTACTCATTCCCACGCCCTGGTGGTAAAGAAGTGCACTTAAAATGCGAATTGCTGACCATTTCCGTATTTCGCCGTTAAATTCAAGCAATGTTATTCTTTCAAAGTGTCACTCTCTGACACCTAAAGTCAGTGATGTAGATTTCTGTCGATTAATTGAAAACATGGCCAATCCTTGCTTACAATCATCATTTGGTGCATTGTGTATCCATCCTTCCACTAAGTGTACAAATTTATTGTTGAAATTGAATTTTTAAAACTTAAATGCGTTCCTATAACAGTAGTTTCATTAATTTGGCAGCTAGTCAGGCATGCGTGAACCCTTCTCTGTTAAAATGCTTATAAAATACTGGTTTTTATATCTTCGTAACAAAGTAAGCTATTTATTGAAAAAACTAAGATATTGAGAAAAACTAAATTTTTCTTTCAAAATATGATATTTTCCGTTAACAATACACTTAACTGACTAAAAATTATTGCTTGACGTAACTCTAAAAATTCGGTAAGAAATATGAAATGATTTTTCGTCAACCTGATATGAACGTTTAAGTATGCAAACTCCTTAATGCGTATTAAGAGCTAAGTAGGTATTTTTATTATATCTGTATAAATTCGAGTAATAGTGTCGTTTCTGGTATTTGTCACTTAATTTTTAACACGCTTTAAATATTCTCTTTTTAAACGGTTGAAAATTCCTTGTGTGGTGGAGCAGTGATAACACACTCTCCTCGTATTCGTGAGGGCCCGGGTTAGATTCCAGTCTTCGACCTTCCAGATATATATTTTCCATGATATCCTGAAATCACTCCAGGAGAATGGTGGACGATTCCTTGAACTGGCTCTGGCCGATTCCCATCCCTATTTCCTCGTGTACATCTACCAAGGCCTTGTGCTGTTCAAGGGTTCGTAAATCAACAAAATAGATAAATAAAACATAAAGGAGATATGTGAAATCTGAAAATACATGACTGTGGACGTAGTGCTGTTTGATTAGTGTTAAAACATAAAAATAGTCATAAATATCTTTCTTCCCATAACTGATAAGGCGCAGACTTTGGCTGTTAGGAAACCGGGTTACATGATCTTTGGCATGTAGTATTTTTAATTCTAAGTAAATCTCTACACAGACAAACTAATATTGTGTATTGGCAATGCAATGTTTTATTCTGGGGCAACTAAATTAAAATAAATACGCAATTTAATTTAGGAAAACAACTTTTTATTTGTAATATACAAACAATTGATTTTGCTGTTTCAAACAAATTTTAATTCATTCAAACAATTTTTTCACTGTTGAAGTACAGGAACACGAGCGCAAAAAAAATTATTTGAAACACTTTCACTATTATTAGTTTTGGATAAGGCACAGTCAAATATTTTACGCTGAAAATTATTTGTTTAACCATAAGAAAATAATGCTATGATCATAAAAAGGATAAATACCAGATTTTAACTAAGCGTGCATTTAATACATGCAGATCTATTTCTTCATATATTTCCACATATACCCACTATGAAACAATCATAAAATTAACTACATTGTTTCACTTTATAGTGAATGCATTATATAGATATATTAGTTTACTTGAATGACTGTAGTACACTTGTGTATGTTTCTAAAGAGAATTTTATCATGAATTTTACGTCTGATTTAATAAAACGACGCATTGAAAGTTAACAATCTAATACTTAATTTCAACTACAAAAATAAAATTATTTTCTCTGCACTAATATGTAAGGTATTTCATGTTAAAATAATTAACTTTTGCATAAGCACATTACTAACTCTAACGAGTTATCTCTCTTAATAACAATACCGCAATTCGCTTTTCTACATACAGTTCATAGTTATTTGTGTTGTGATTGTGTGTACATTATATGTACAGACACCCATATCTACATGCATATAAACACGTGCATACATATATCCAAATATTATACTTTTTATCACTACACAGAGTAAGCCAGAACGGGATGTTTTAAATATTCTTGGTGATAACGTATGTGACAGTATGTTAAAAAGTTTTTCAAATGATCTGTAAAGCTAAGGTAGTGATGCTACTCTGAAAATCGTCTACAAAATTTATTAAATATATAAAATCTACTACTTGATACTGTACGAGGACATACTGAATCATGTCTGAACTATTAAAGAACAAGAATTTCTTATTGTATATATATATGTACACGTCTAAATACACATATATACGCACACACAGACATATATGTATTTTTATTTATTTATTCTAGATGTGTGCGGAACGAACATTCACGGTAAAAACAAATTTTCATTTGTGTAGACAAATAACGGCATTGTTCTCCAAACAAAGGATGATCAGTAACACATGAAAGCCAACAGTGAGCACACAGTACACAAAAAAAAGCCACCAAGCACTCAAGAATTTTGTCAAACCTCTGCATTCGAGAGCACTGCTGCTGAAAGTTTTTGTACAATTGTTAATATTTCAATAGTGCTACAAATAGAGGTGACGCAACAGTCAATAACTGGATTCGAAAGGACCCAGTTTCGATCCCTGATTCCAGCCATCATGATTGCAGTTTGCCATGGTTTCCAAATATTACTGCACGTGACTGCTGGGGTAGTTAATTTACAATGGCCAGGTAGTTTGCTTTCGTGTAACTGTTTCCTGTAGCGTGTCACCATCTCTAATTACCTAGCGGTTGACGACCTTACCTTGAAGTATATAGTCTTTGGAAATAATATCACGTGCAAAAAACGTTGATAATATAAATTGTTGCTATTCCATCTTCTATTTTATGATACTCAAGCAATGGTTGTTAGTGTAATTATACACTTAGACATCTGGCGTTGGGTAACTTTCAGTTCGTTAGCACTAGGTGTAAAAGAGCGCACTGACTAACTGAATGAATGACAAACTGACATATCAAACTGCAGTCCAAACCGCTGGACCTAGAAACGTGAAAATTTTTGTGTGTGTTCGTTCCAATTAGGTCATAGGCGAGAACTAAGAAGGGATTTTTAGAAATTCGTCCACTAAGGGGGTGAAAAGGGGTGAAATTATGTTTTATAATTTTTGTCGACATAGCTCGAATCCAAGGGTCTATTGTCGTAATTTTTACTTCAGTGCGCCAATAATAAAAAGCATATTAGCCAGTTTAAGGGATTTTCCGAAATTCCACATTTTAGTGGGTGGAAAGACCTGAAATGTGTTTTAGATTAATTATCGACATATATCGAACTCTTCGGGAAACAAAGTTCTTTACAATTCAAAATTATGTTGATGTAAATATTCAAAAATTAGTTTTTTGATCTTTCGAAATTCGACTACCAAAGGGAAAACATGGGAAATGGGTTTTTTATTATTTGCCTGTACAGCTCGAACCCAATGGACTATCATCGTGAATTTTGCTTCAATTATATTTGTATACAAATGTATAAGATAGGAATTCAATTTCGAAATTCTTTAATCAAGGGGGTGAAAAGGCGTTCAATGTGTTTTAGGTTATTCTTCCGTAACTATCGAACCAGTCGAGACATCGTAGTGCGCTTTGCTTCAGAATTATATTTATGTATAGACAGAAAATGTAGTTCAGGATATTTTTTCAGATTTGACTCCAAAGATGTAAAAAAGGTGAATTTTTTTTTCGATTTGTGACCTTTATATATAGATCTCGCTGAATTTTTAGATATTGGCGTGTTTTTGCTTAACATTAATTTTTACTTAAATACTTGAAAAGTGGTTTATTGATTTATTGAAATATGACACCAACATAAGTGTGTAAAAAGTTACGAAATGTGTCAATTTATCGTCCAAAAATTTTTAATCAACGGGTTATCGTCACGGTTTTCACTTACATCTGACGCTCATATAAATAACTATAATTTTTTTCTTTTCTTAATTTGAACCCTGAGGAGGTGAAAATACTTGAAATGTGTTTTAGATAAATCCATGAGCGTTATCAATTCCATCGTGCTATACAGTATTTTTATGATGATGAATACGTAAAAGCGCGTAAACATATTTCAGAATATTTCTAAATCGGAACACGTAGAGCTGTGAATTAATAAAAAAGGATTTAAGTTTTTAAATGAATAGTCGATTACACTTTGACTCAATGAGTTTTGGACGTGATTATTAGCTCAGGTGGATACTTATACAAATTTTTAACACGTGATGGTAAATTTTGCAAAGTTTAATCACTAACAAGGTTTGAAAGCGCAAAATTTGTTTTCATCCACCCCATGATATCTACCAACCTGTTCGGATACTGAAATTTGTCATTTTTTTTTACTTAAGAATGATACTTACATAAATACGAAAAATAATTAATTCAGTTTGTATTATGAGAAAATAACTCTCTAATACCTCGGGAGAAGTGGGCTCTATAAACTTTTCAAAGCAGACGATCCACAAGAAGAGAGTACAGCATTAGATAAGTATTTTAAAGGGAAGTGAAAATTCTGCTATAATATCGTAACTTATGGTTGCACAACCTCTATGTGCACAGTGACTGAATATTTTATTTATTTAAAAATTTTAGACGGTAGGTATTGTAGTCACTGTCATCAATAATCGCACTAGACGTAAACTAGTCACCGTAACACTTATGCTTTCCAAATACTCTCTCATATTCAGCATCTGTTTTCCATGGCTACAAATAAGGCCCGGGGCAGTTGTTAAGATTTTCAGGGATAGATTAAGGACAGTTTTTCACATGGCAGCTATAGATGAATAGCCAGCTGAAGAGTAAGCTCAACCTGCAGCTTGGTTATCCTAACACTTGATGTCAGAGCTACCTGTCTGGCGTACAAAGAGGTCCTTCAATTGAAGTGAATACTCGCTGTTACATGTAATACACGCGGGTATTGCAGCAAACGGAACGCTAGCATATGTCATAAAAATGAATTACTGTTCGTTTTATATGCTGTTCTATACCAGTCATCTAAAATCGATGAAATTTTTGCAAAAAATAATTGGTAGCGGAAAGGTAAAACTTAGTAGAGGGACAGAACAGGATACTCAAAAATTTTATAATCAAAATTTGCGAGTTGTTCGAATGATATTATTAAGCAGGGGGGTAAACAAAGTCGAGGGGCAGAATGGGACACCCTAAAAACTTAGTAAACAAAACTTTAAAACTTTGGTGAGTTATGCATGCTTCCGCGAAGATTTTCCTGGAATAAAATATATAAATGTTTGAAGGGAGCCGAGTCAGAATTGTGTTCAGGGGAAGAATACCCAAAAGATTTTAATTTTCTGGAAATTAAAATAAAAACTTTACTTCTACCCAAACAAATTATAGTTCGGAGAGTGTGTGAGTCCAAATGGGGTAAAACAGCAGAACAGAATGCCCAAAAAAATATTTGTGGAACTATTTTCCTTTTCAAAATATTTCTAAAACAGACATTAATGACCCTTAACATCACTTTACCCCGTTCAGCACTTTTCATAATTAATTTGTTTCAGAAATACTATTGAATTAAATTGAAAACCACGCAAACGAAGTTTCGGGAAGCAGCAGTTTTCATTTAAACGTGATAGATGTGTGAATCAGATCAGTTACATCTCATGTATTAAAGAGAACCCTTACTTACTGACTGACTGACTGACATATCAAACTGCAGCCCAAACCGCTGGACCAAGAACCGTGAAATTTTTTGTATTGTTTCCTCTCTGGTCGTAGGCGAACAGTAAGAAAAGATTTTTTCGAAATTCGACCTATCAGAGGGTGAAAAGGGGTGAAACGTATTTTAGATGAAACGTCAACAGAGCTTGAACTAGACAACCTATCTTCGTGATTTTTACTTTAATGGGACACACACAAAAAAAACATATCAGCCAATTTTAGGATTCTTGGAAATTTTACAGTTGAGGAGGTGAAAATACCTTATATTTGTTTCAGATTAATTATCTATATCAATCGAACCCTTAGAGATAAGAGTTGGTATTCACTTCAAAATGTTGCTTACGTAAATACCAAAAAAGGATTTTAGGATTTTTCTAAATTCGACCCCCAGCAGTAAAAAGGGGGGAAATGTGTTTTACATGAGTCGTCTGAGTAGTTGGTACACAAATGGCTATCTTCGTGACTTTTACTTCAATTGGTTACATACACATGTGACTTAGAAAGGACTACAAGACGTTTCGAAATTTGATAATTATGGGGCTTTCGATTATTCCTCCATATCTATCGAACCAATCGAGATATCGAAGTTCTCTTTGCTTTATATTGATACATATGTAAATATCCAAAATAATATTTAAATATAGTTTCTAAATTCTGCCCCAAAGAAGATAACAAGGGTAATATATATTTTCGATTCACAATAGATATATGTATTGACCCCTTTGATATTTTATATAGCGATGTGATTTATGTTTAAGATTGAAGCTTACTCAAGTGCTTTAAAAGTAATTTCAGGAAATTTCGAAATTCCTCACTTAAGGAGGTGAAAAGTGGTGAAAAGTGATTATATGTGTTTTTATTTAATCTTCGATGTATTTTGAATCCAGTGGGCTATTGTTGTGTATTTCACGTCCAAGAGACACCAGAAAAGTAGTCTAAAGTGTTATTCAAGGAATTTTTTTTTTTCGAAATTCAGTCCGTTAGGAGGTGTAAATGCCTGGAATGTGGTTTAGATAAATCTTCAATATATATCGAATCCATCGAGATATTCAGTTATTTTTGCTTCAGATTGATGACAAGACAAATGGCCGCTAAAAGGTTTTTAAGATTATTAAAAAATCGAACTCTCAGTACTGTACAGGAGTGACATTTGATTTTTAATGAATAATCGATTTTTTTTACTGAATGGGCAATCGTCGTGATTTTCACTTCGCTTGGATACTTATACAAATATTTAAGACGTTAAACAAAATTCTTTGAAATTCTGCACCTAAAGGGATGAAAAAGCGTACTATTTGTTTTCTATCAACCGATGATTCTTGTCATAACCAGTAGAGATATTGAGGTATTGTTCGCGTCACAGTGAAGCTTGCGTAAGTACCTAAAAAAAGTAATGTAAGTTTTTATAGTAAAATTTAATTATATAAAAGTACAGTTAGTTTTTAAATTTTCAATGCAGGCGATCCGATAAGCAACTATAGCCAGCGAGGAATAAATTATAGAGGAGTTTCATTTTGCAGTTCTATCTAGACGTGTTGTACAACATCTATTATTAGCCCATGAAATTAATACATTATTTTTTCAGTTAGTTTTCATGAATAATTTTGACGTTACGTGACGCAGTCGTTTGTAGCTCCAATCTATTGTTCGGCAGGTTCTGGTCTCAAATTACTTTAAACGCGGTGAATATGTGCAAGTCTGACACACAAAAACTGCGAGGAAGATGCAGTTAGTGCAATTTTGATGAAGTCGTTCAAAAGAGGTGAAAATGGATTATGCAGTCCGCTCTCTACATAAGTTCCTCGACACCATCAGCTCACATATATCACCTCACAAACCTCAAGGTTGGGGTCACCAAATACGTTTATATTTCAGCGAAACATTATCCCGTCAAAACTCCCTAATGCCACTTAATTCAAGTGAAGGTTTTGAAAAATAAATATGTCATTGAGGGAACCATTACCAATGGTTGTGCTCGGACGAAATCAGTCTTAATTCCACGTATGCTACATGTTTAATTCGATTACCCCTTTACATTAAAGTGTATTTAATAACACACAACGTCAACATTCTTGTGATCATATAAATAAGGCCTAGTCGAAGTCGCTGCTAGTTGCAGGGACAAACAAAGGAGTGCTTTTCGCGTGGACAGCTATAGCTATTTATCCAGCTGCATAGTTAACTCAAGTAGCAGATTTGTAATTTAAACATTTTATAAATGAACTACCGTACCTACCTGGTGTACAAAGAAATTTTCCAATTAAAGCAAATATTATCTGCTATGAGTAATACACGCAAGCAAAGCCGTGGGCGCACTGCTAGTAATGCTGTAATAGTGCATTCTTACAAAGAAAAAATTTATTGGTTAATTAATTTTGTATATAACTTGTGTAGTAGTTTTGAGAAAAATTATAACAATTTTATAGATGGAACTTTGTCGTTATAATTTCTGCATTATTGACTTTTCGAGGACATATTTTATGTTTCTTCTACGATATGTTCTTTTGTATTTTTAAGTGTGAAAACATGTATTGAAATATGGCAAAATATGTTTATTATTTGTCCAAAGTAGAATTTTGTTGTCGCCATATATTTAGTTCGGTAAGTCGGTTAGTGTGAGTACGGCAGCTATAATAAGCAATTAGCTACCAAAATACATTATATTGCATTAAAATTGTTCTCCTTTTCATGTTCCACTACTGTCCATAAATTCCACATAAATAGCCTATAATATAATGAGTTGGAAGGTACCCTAAGTCCTTAAGGACTTGAACCGGGATCCTACATTTCTGACGATAGTTATTTTTTGAAACATAAACGAGAGTCGATATCGTAAAATAGCTCTGTAACTTTGTTGTGACTGGTGTATACGATGAACTCTGAACTCGAAGAGACATAATTAAACATCGTGGTAGCTAATCAGTTAATTCACGAAATGTACACTTAATTCACAAATTTGGGCCGAAGCGGCCGGGTGGCCTGACCACTCGCCTTCCACCACGATCCGTGTTCGAGCCCCAGCGGGGTCGGTCCCCAGATTTTCGCTTATGGGAATCGTACCAGACAATGTCACTGGCAGGCAGGTTTTCTCGGGGATCTCCCGTTTCTCTAGCCCCTCTCATTCCGGCGCTTCTCCACTGTAGGGCCTCATTTCTTACCATCCTTCGGGGTACGCGGATTACCTACTACAGGCTCCCATTCATAACATAAAGTATGCATTCGGAGTATGATACCCGGGCCCTATGGTATTCTCATCACACAATATTTATTATTAATGGTTTATTAGATGAAATCATGATACCATTTTCCTCCAAAAATTACATGACACAGTAAAACCAATGTAGAACAATGTTACCGAGCAATTTGTGTGTGTGTCTATATATATATATATATATATATATATATATATATATATATATATATATATATATATACATATACATATACATACATATATAGTCGAGAAATTCGGGTCCATGCCCTTAAAGCTTTCCGCTCCAGTTTGTAAGGTGACTTGATGCAGCATGCATTGAAACATGACGACGTGTTACTGCAGCCTGGGCTTGTAAGCATCAGCGGGGTAAGTTTGCCACGGGTCATTACCTCTCCAATGCATCAGCATCTATGGACGCAGTTGATGTGGCCTCATTAGATAAAAGCGCGCCCTGCAACCTGCCCATGAAAGGCTGCATTACGGCCACCCTACCACGGTTCCTCAGACGTTAGTCCTACTCGCTCAGCGCAGATGTTCCATGTACGCACAGCACCGCACATGAGCCCTCTGTGCGTACAACATCCGCCGCTTGCCGTACAAGTCCCTTCTTGCGCTACACACGTATCTAATTACCACTGTTCTGACCATCGTATTATGGGCGTAGGTTGAATCCCGAGCAGTCTAAACATGATTCTACGTTTACTTGACGTAACATACATAATTATACCTGGACGTGGAGCGTAAGAGTGGACTATATCCAGGCTTTATCCGTGCTGTATTGTAACATTGTACGCGGAAAGTGTTGTACAATATTTAGCCACTAACATTTTCTTCTACAATTTAGGTGTTGTTATGAAGGTCATCGTTATGTGTATATATATATATATATATATATATATATATATATATATGTGTGTGTGTGTGTGTGTGTGTGTGTGTGTGTGTGTGTGTGTAGGTGAGTGTGTGTGTAGGTGTGTGCCTTCAAATATTATTATTTTCGCGCAGTAACGTACTAATTACACGGAGTAAAACCTGAGTTACTTGCTCTAAAAATTTTCTACATACCAAAAAAAAATGCATTATGTTAAACGGAAAACTCAATTTTTTTCGTAAAATTGTTTTTGCATTTCATAAACTTTTAAACTATTGAAAATCATCCATGATTTTATATGTTTTCAACTCACTTCATAGCAATTTTTTTGTGTGCATACACGTTGTCAGTGTAGTTAAGTTATTTATTTTTATACTGTTAACAAATAAGAAATGCTGTGCATGCTCCGCTTAGAGGTAACTACACATTAATAAAATGAATTAAAAGTTTAACTCTTATACTGATCTTTCTGTTCGACGTATATAACTCAGAAATTTGTCTATTCACGCTGATACCATCATTTATGAACGCAATTTAGTAATTCCACTCCATTAACTAATTGTCTGTATTACGTAATAATTGTGTATCCTGTACCTGATTACTATGATATGGTTAACCTTATCTGTACTCAAAACTCGGCTGTACTAGCGGCATTACAAAGAGCAGAAATATGTGTTTTACAACTTTCAGTTAAATTAGACTTCAACACCCTTTTGATCACCTTTGTTATTGGTTTAACAGTTTTTAAACACGTTTAAAAAAAATACCAAGGTAACTAGAAATGTATAATGTAGAAAATGATTCAGTCGTGATAGATAAATTGTTTTTCACGTTAGAGGAGTATTACGAAGAAATTTGGGTTAAAGTAAAATGTTATTTTGAACTTACTGTACATGTGTTGCAGGGAACATACATTGCCACGTTTCATACAGTCTCCTGTCTCAGCTGCAAAGTGCACAGGAAATGAAACATTTTCCCGGCTGCGTAGGATGTGCTTCACATCCCTTACTTATAAAGACACTGCATAAATAAAAGCACTATAATGTACGGTTTCTCACAGTAGACTGCGAACGTCCAAGTCCATTCTGTTGAGTATAACAATCGAATAATCTATTTATTGTGGTCTCTGATTATTACTTTCACTCCAGTGAAATATTCACAACGCGGCTATGTACTTGTTAACAACTGGGTGAAAGGTACAGAGTGACTGGATGGGGCTTCAGAAGTTCTCTCTGTACCACAAAAATAAAGACGCTTTTTTTATGTACATGGCTTCGTGCTGGGTCTCGGGGCTGTACTTGGAGATACGCACGGTCGCTAAATCTACGTTGATTGCACAGTGTTCGCGAGCAGTGGAGTTACTTCTGCCAGCCGGCATAGCTAGAAACAGGATGCACTGGTCCATACATACTTGCCAAGCTTCTAGAGAAGCAAGGACCAAGAGGAGGGAAGTACATGCTGCACGGACAAACTGGAAGGAAAATCTCTGGGAACAGCGTGTTCATCGAGTGGAAACCCACGTTTGCAAGCGAGCAAACCCTGACACAATGGGGCATCTTCTCGTCTTCTCGGAGAGACGTCGGGCTCATCATCGTACCGTAAAAAGCGACCGCCTGAAACGTCTCGCTAAAACATTGTCTGAAAATCGTGAATAAATGTACACTCAAGAAAGTGTGTTTGAAGAGCAAGACAACAAGTCTAATTTTCTGCGACTGTACTCGGTAAGTATGGACAGAAAATTAGATTTAATAAATTTTTTACCTTATGATTTGTGACTGCTTGCATGAAGGTTCAGAGATGGATGAAAAATTAACAACATGACAAAATTACGTTCCAGGAAATTTCCGTATTTCTTGTCTGAACGTTATAAATGAAGGTCTGACAAAATTCCGATAGTGTCTTTTGTAGCTAATGTGGGGAAAATGTGAGAAATTGCAGCATTGCTATTTAAAAAATTGGCTCATTTATCCACAATATTAATGCAAACACATGTTTTTTAGTGTTGTGTCTGCCAAATATAATTACATGTGGAAATATTGAACAAATTACTCTCTGAATATATTTTATTACTTTTTAAATCTACTTTAAAGAATACTGAAACGTTTTGTAGTAATAATAACATTCATATTGATGACACTTGGTCTAACCTTCATCTACCAGGAAACTCGCTGAACATTTTTCTGAAAGGTTCACATTACTAAGCAATTCACATTTACATCAAAGTTCAATCATTACATAAATGTCGAAATCTATTCCAAATCTTTAAAACTTTACTTGAAAACTCATAAGTTTTACTCAGTCGAAGAATTATTTATTACTGAAGTAAATCAACAACTCAAATTCCTGTTCACCTAATGGTCAATTCTTCTTCCTTTCATAACTTGTACTTAATTTTTTTTCATGTAATTTATACTTGTTTTACTGAAATGATTTAATACTTTGAATGTAGGTCCTGTTACAAATAATTATACTTTTCTGTGACTTATTTGTAAATATATGAATGCTGCTTGTATATGCATATTGTATGACAAAACCTACATCCCTGCAGTTATACTCCAATATGGAATCTTAGGGTTTCTAATAAGTAAACTGACAAGTGTGAAAAATGTATCTTCATACGATTGGTTTATAAAAGAAACGGTGCATAAGTGAAACGGATACCTTCATTGTTTGTAATTTTTTGAACAGGCGATCTACCCTAACAATAAACTGTCAGTAAAGAGCTAAATATTAAAAAGTATTTTATTTGTATTATGTTGACCTCTTCAAATACTTAACATTTTATTTGTCGTCGTGTTCAGCACTCGTGTTTACATTTTCTCTGTTACATTTATCGTGCTCGAAGTACTCTCATGCAAATGTTACTATACTGACTTATATTCGTCTTTAGTATGTCATAGAGCCAGTTACATCAATAGTGGTTAGCGCTTGGAATCAATTTTATTCTCCTGTCAAGTCATAAAGGCGTTCTATGAACTACTGTTACCGCTAGCCAGAGAGTTTATTATCTGGTTACATAACCTGCCTTGGAAGAGCCTGATAAATACTTAACAAGAGGCGAGACCCAGACAATTTTCAAGATCGCAATGGCTGTTGCAAAAATTCTGTGACTTATTTAAGCTAATACAAATATGATACTTTCTACAAAGTCATATTAATTTGAGATATTACAGAATAAAACTTTAAATGACAGTGAATGTAGGAATTGGGTTAAAGAGAGAGAAATAGCAGGCTGTGTAGGAGGGTCTGTGCTTCGGAAAGTGAGTATCTAACCAAGTAAATTCATGTACAGTACCGAAACTGATAATTTTTAATGAGTGTTTTTTACACACACATTGATACTTCCAAACTATCTTAGCATCGTCTTAAATTCTAATGGTTTGGATTGTCATAGTAATTCTAGCCACTTTTGACTTTTGCAACATAAATATCTTGCGCATAAAGTAATATTTTCATACGTTTTCGTAACCTCAAATTATGCAGCCTTCTCGTGCATGTACAAGGATATATGAAGTGTATAGTTTCGTATTTGTGAGCTGCAGAGAGAAACTGTCACACAATTATTGTTACAGGCATGCTGTAGTGGAGTTCTGAAGAGCGAGGAATACAAATGTTAATTAACGCCGGGTTTTTATAATTCAGTGCGGTCGATACTTTGTTCATTTCCGTTGATTGGCAATGTTCGTGAATAATTACGTGCTTTGTTCACTGGAAGAGGAGTTTTTAATGCAAGTGAAACAGATTTGTTTCACATTTCTGTTTTTTACATAATCTATGCCACAAACGGAAAACATAGGGCCTAAAGTTTCAGATTTGTACGGGTTTCAATTTAAGTAATTGATGTTTATCTCCATGCAATTTTCGTAATTAGTGTGACATGGTATTAAATATTGCATTTCCTAATATAGGCCTACAAGTGACTTCCGCTGTTCAGCGAATCATGAATAATAACGTATACCGAGATTATTTACAAACAATTCATTGCTAATGTGTTTAACATGTCATTCGTACAAGGACTCTACAATAAATTTGACTGACTTTGCGAGTGTTCACTGAGGTAGGTTTGATTTTTGTAGACAACTAACGTGTTATGTGAACCGATTTGAAACAGTCTCACGAAAGACTATAAAGTAAAAGTTATTCCTTCAATCTTATGAAATAAAACGAATCCCAACAAAATCTCTCTTAAATAAGCACATGATGAATTCAAACTCTTAATTTTTATAATTTTGTCATATATTTTGACGGTAATGTTAATTTTAAGTGCAGTATACATGGCACATAATTTGTAATATTTTAAGTGAAATGTTCAATGTAGCATAATACAGAAATAACATGTTACAAAACTTTATTATTATATCACATCTTACTTGTAAAAGTTTTAATATTTCGTACAAACTTTGCAATTAATAACAAAATAATAATAAAATTATCACATAATTGCCAACATCGCCTTACTTTTCGAGATAATAATAATACTACATTTCTACTAACTATAACACCAACATACACATAAACGTACCACCAAAACACTTAACAACCTGGTAGCTAACAAGGAAATTAAAAACATCTGATACAACACAGCTGGGCGCATAGCAAGAGAATAATCTAACACGGTATTAGCTAACATCCTGTTAGTTGGACGTTGATATAACCGGCCCCAAATTTAGTTTGTAATGTCGGTGCCCTTGAAATTCAGGAGTTACATGATTGTCTATTTCGTTAATTTTTTTCTCTTTCCTTCACTCTATTTCCCTTTGTCTTTGCACTTATCCTATAACTAGATGTTTGTGTTGTATTAGGATATTCCTACTGTGGGTTATAATATGTGTTAGTTGTTGTGTTATTGGCGTTGTACTTTTTTGTTTTAGTCTTGTATAATCAGAATTAAGTAATGAATACTATTCAGCCATGATGTTGGATGATATTTTCAACCATTACTAAAATACCAGGGTTTCCCACCCTCTAATTGGATGCAAATTTTGTGCCGTTGGGATACGTAAATATTCAAGTTTTTTTTTTTTTTTTTTTTTTTTTTTTTTTTTTTTTTTTTTTTTTTTTTTT
>PNEQ01098957.1:33034-53804 GCA_003012365.1 Medauroidea extradentata | reverse complement strand
GCATGCGAATGTCACGAGAGCATATGTGTGCATGTGTGTTAAGGCGCTCAGTTCACAGGTTATGGTGGACTATCATTGTTAACATTATCCACACTTCATTAAGTTGACGATGCCGTCTCAACAGGTACAAACGCCGTGAACTATATCCAAAATGGGGTAGAAAAAGTTACGTACTATCAATGTCGTACAGTAACTCGTATGGGAGATTTCCACTCTTATAAATATACGCTTTAATAGGTTTTAACTGAAAATAATAACATATACATGAAATTAAAGAAATTAATCTGTGAATTATGGTGTCACTTTATTTTTATATTAAGGTTATATGGAGTATACATGTTCAGTACATCTTGAAAATAAAGGGGTGGTATGTTCCTACCAATGTGTGACTAACAGATGGGTATTTTTATTGCTTTGATGTAATACACATACATGATACACGGCTCCTTCATGGAACACTTTAAAATGAACTGTTTGAGAGGGAAGACATGTGAGTGTGCACTTTGTTTCCTGCCGGGTACGCAACCCGCGTTGCAAGGCTGGTCATGTGACCACGGTTTAGTTGCTGTATGTAATGGCGGGTTACGAGATAGGACAGTCGTATGTTTCTACAGATCTTCTGATAGTTGTAATCTAAAAGGGACATGCAAAAATTCCACATGTCTATTAGAGTAACTGTTCAAAGTTTTCACCCTCACGTGTTTTTCCACTCAAACAGTTTGTATTAAAGTGTTCCACGAAGGTGTGGTGCATTATATATGTGCATTACATCTTTGAACAGCAATAATAATACCCAAGTGTTAGTAACACATTAGTATGATCATACCAACCCTTCAATTTCTCGGAGTAGGAACAGTTTATACTCCACAAAGTCTTACAATCATCGTAAAGTGATACCGTCATTCACGGTCTAATTTCTATAATTTACAGTACATATTATTAGTTTCAATTAAAACCTATTAAAACGACGAGTTACTGTACGGCGTTGTTCGTATGTAATGTTTTCTGCCCCTTTTTGGATAGAGAATCAGCTCACGGTGTTTGTATCTGTTGAGAATCGTTAACTTAATGAAGTGTGGATAATGTTGTTAACAATGATAGTCCACCATAACCTGTGACTTGAGTGCATTAACACACATGCACACAGTATTATCTATGCTCTCCCGGCACTCCCATGCATTTTTAATAAAAAAAACTATCACTCCTAGACAGTTGTAATAAGAAGAAAGTTTTTCTTACAAATCTCACATTACACAGAATGTAGTATTCAAATGATAGGGTGGCTACCCATATTATTTTAACGGATAAAGTTAGCAACCAGCATTTCATGTAGGTTGGAAGACACTAATAACATAAATCAATATTTAGAGAATATAGTTTTTCGATAATTCAGTTTCTAATATTTTTATAAAATGCTCTTTTAAAACTCGGCATTCAAAGGCTTATTACTTCCTAAATATTATACCTATGTGCTAAGAACACATGTGTGTGTATATATATACATATATATGTATATATACATATATATGTATATATATATATGTATGTATATATATATATATATATATATATATATATATATATATATATATATATATATATATATATATATATATATATATATATATATATATACACACGAACGTAAGTGTTTCAACTTGGCGACAATATTTTTAACACACGATTCGTTATGCTATTGTTTCTATGAACATCCTCAACATAAGTATTGCATATGATGCTCTAACTGTAGCATGACATTTTACCATTCAAAGTTACACAAATAAGTATCCGAACATACTCGACTGCTAAAAAATTTAAGAACAACTCATACGACAATGTGGGTGCGAAAGCTGCTGAAAGGTAATACAGTAAGAGAAGTGTGTGTGTGTGTGTTGTTATTTTATTCACCCATTTTAATTAACTTACGATGTAATATTAGTCAAGCTTAAATTTATATCTTTATATGAAAGTAATTTCTTACTTTAAAGTAAATATTGAAGACATGTTTAACCCAACAGTTACTTAGAAATTATTTAATATCACTTACACATTTTTAATTAAGAAATATACTTTTTGCACAAGCACCAAGTGTCAAACTGTCTCATTAGCATATGTTATTATAATACACAAAAAATCATTTAAAAGTATGGAACAGATTTCTTTATCATCCACAGAAATAAACACCCATTTTATAATATCAGGATTTTTAGTAGAGATTTACACTTCTCCGTTCAAACTGTACTCAGAGTAAACAACCTTATTTGTCTATAGTCAACTATCCAAATGAAAATAAGTTACTGATAGCTATGAAATAAAATATTTTTTCTGAGCAAAATATAGAATGTAATTGTTAGAAGGGATAAATCACTACATCTCTTATCTATGAACTACACTAGTAAAACTTATCGGTAGGATACCATTGAAAAGGACTCAAAGTGATTTCGCAGTATTTGAATATATTACATTATATTTAGGGATCTATTATTTAATCCAAAAGTAATTGTATCTCAAATATAAAATACATGCTACCTAAATGTAGACTTCGGTTACATTAACGATTACGTGCGGGGGAGCCCTGACTAATTGTTTGGCCAAATTAATATATATATTTTTAAGTTTACCGTGTAATTATTGTTCGCAATCTCTCACCTTGTGTTGACCCGGGTAGTCTGGTTATGAAGCCGTTACTATGGTCGAGCACATGATGCGAGGACCTCGAGCTACATGATGGCTTCCTTGTGGTAACGCGGTGACAGACCTGTTCGCCTCACGTACCTCTTAAATACTCGCGATGTATTCTAAACTTGTACCCGTATATCGTGTCTACTAGAGGAAGTGTACTGGGGCATGTATTAACATGCTCGAGAAACTCCGGCCTGCAGGCATTCCTTCCTCTGTTACCGTGTTTCGTAACTTGCTGAAGATATTCCGACGACCTTCAACGCAGCACTCCATGAATAAGCTCGGGTCCTCGTGTCGGAACGCAGTAATTCCAAAATCATTGCAGAAACTAAATGGAACGTATTGTGTAACTTACCAGAAATCTACGGTTAGTATACTCTTATAGGCTGTTCACTGTAAACTGAGCACTCAGCAGAACTTGTAATTAATTAAAACTATGCTTTACTGGGCAAATAGATGTTAACTTTTGAGAGTGTTAAAACTTTTACACTGGTTTTTAGTTACATGGAAGATTTCATATTAAAAATAGTAAAGATGGCTGCAAAACGACTGAAAGAAAACTTTATACAGTACTCACTTTATCGTGAATGGCCTGTACACGCATATTTCTAAGACACTCTGCCCGTGTCTGAACTGTTCTTTAATCGAATTCTGAGTTCGTGTTAGCTGTAGCCTCAGATCATCTCTGCTTGATGATGAAATAAGAATTTTTTCCATCACTAAATGTTTATATTGTTGTTTCAAATATAAACAAAAGTAGCTTCCCTGAATACAACATTTATTTTCTTTTAAAATATAATTTTGACACTTCTTAGCCCTTCCTAAAGAACTTTAAAATTAGTACTTAATTGTTACGCGGAAACATATAAAAAATATTGTCTATGTATTAAAAATAATAATGTAAGTTAAAAAGTAACTAACTCAGGCGCAGCGTCACTGTTAGTGCACACTTTTGTGGCCCAAATATAGCATTCGAACTATATGGAAACACTATATATCTACATAATATATAGTTAAATGCATTTTTTCTATATATTTGACTTAACGGTAAGTAAATATTACAATGTTAAGTCTCTCTTATAACTAAACATGAAACAATTAACTATTCATGTCAACCCGAATTGACAAACGACAATTTTTAATGATATCCTGATTTCACATTTTTTTCATTTGACACTTCTAAAAAAATTTTAAGTAAATATTGAAATAAACAACTTGATTAACATACATACTTTTATAAAATGCCTTCTAGCAATTCAAAATATTCTACGCTGTCTCGTCCTAATAATGGCACACAGTATTATTATTCATTTTTGTAACAGTCGTACAAAGATCTCCAATGAAGTTTATACTTTTAAAATATATAAGCCAATAAATCTTAAGCTCTGGCGCTACGATTATATATTCTACTGCGTACTGGAACATTTATACATGCCAAGTGCAGCTTACATCGAAACATACTACCTAAAAAAAAATTCCAGTAATTATTATAAAAGAGTTTCACATAAAGCGCTAAGAAATAAAAATTATGTAAAAGCCATAATAAAATTGCTAACTTACAGTGTATAATGTGCTTTATAGACATATCTCGCTTTTAAACCACCACGACTCAGCTATTGAGTTCCGTGTTGTATACATAGAAAACTACGATTGCAATAAATATTGTTCTTGGAAACTTTCACATCTTGCTGGATGTTTGAGCGCTATTGTACTTGTCTGAGTTACCTCCCGTAGCTCACCTGCCACTTAACTAGAAATAATCTGCATGCGCGTTGTGTCAGTTCTGAAGGACCTATTTCGTGAGAATAAGTGTATAAAATAACTTAGCCGACATGGGCACTCCATGATTGACCAAAAATTAGTTTAATAAATACTATTAAAATTACTTTTACTGAAAACTGACTAATAAATTTTGAAAAATTATAAAATTGGATTATTATTATTTTAGCACCGGTAGCACAATATACTTTAAAGGAATTTTCTGACGTGGGCGGGCTTCAGGCTTTCTTTAAATTTACACACTCGTCGAATAAATGTCAATGCACAGTGTTAAACCAAAATAATAAAAAAAAAAAATCCTGATAATCCACAGATGTACAGGATGTCCACTATGTCATGTTACCACCATCTATATGTAGTTTATTCATATTGTTATGGTATTATGATGCTGTGGTATCTTGTGTTGTAACATAACCTTAAGTATCCAGTGGATCCGTTTGTTCTCCTTCATTCTCATGGCAGAGAATAATTTTGCGCCAAGTTCTGTGAGACATCTTCCGAAGCATTTGCGGGCTGATAAGAGCAAAAGTAAGTCTCATTGCTTCTTTGAGTTCATCTGTGGTTTCAAAGCGCTGCTGTGCAACACACTCCTTTATGAAGCCCCAAAGGCTATTATCACACGTCGAGAAATCTGGGCTTCGAGGTGGCCATTCAAGTGAAGCAGGCAGCACTGCTGCGCCTCGGCCAATCCAACGATTCCGAAAGACCTCGGCAAGGTTTTCCCTAACAGAGATGCATAATGGGCTGGCGCTCTATCCTGTTGGAACCACACGTCATTCAGAATACCGAATTCCTCCCGTTGTGGCACAAACCAGGCTCGCAGCATGTCCAGATAAGTTGTCTGGTTCACTGTTCCATCAAAGAAATATGGTCCAAACAAATGTCGATTGTTCATTGTAGCCCATATCATGACATGTGGAGTAATATGTTCCAATTCCTCGACATAATGTGGATTTCCCTTGGACCAGAACATAACATTCCGTGATCGACAGCTCCGATAGATGGCACACTCATCACTGAAAATTACCTTTCCACGTTTTGGGATTGTGTCGAAAGTCAAGAAGCAACGCACATGCATCCCGTATGCGGGCTAATTCACTGGCTGATAACTCCTGAACGAATATGGGGAGATATGCGTGAAGAAGCAGGTCGTTCTTCGTGTGTTTATGCAGTGTCGATGGCAGTATTCCAAGCTCCGCTGATCGTTTGCGAAGCGACTTCTTTGGTAATCTCATTACTGATTCCTCGACTTCCTGACATTGTTGCACTCTGGTTGAAGGTCTTCCAATTCGTGGTTTATCTTTGATGTTGCACGATTCAAAGAGTTTGTGTTCCCAACGCAGAATGGTTTGTTTTTATGGCGCCTCTTTGTGGAATCGTTGTTGTAAATCGGCACACACTTCACGAAGAGTCTTCCTAGTATGAGGACGTTCGTGAACCCAAGCACTCACAACAATCCTCTGTTCCAGGGGTATTCGCTGGTATCACACATTGTTCACATTCCTTGTCTGCAACACAACCCAATACACGCCATAAATCCACTGGATACTTAAGGTTATGTTACAACACAAGATACCGTAACATCATAATACCATAACAATATGCATAAACTACATACGGGGGGGGGGGGTAACAAGACATTGAGGACATCCTGTATATTAATGAGTATGTCTCTGTACAACATACCTTGTAACAGTCTATATACGTGATGATTGAAACTTTAAACAACTTGCCCTTTAGCTGCAACAAATTCTTTACAGATATAATAAATACTGGAATTAATGTCACCAGTAAAACTTTCCTGCATATCATGATATATTAAAGAATACCATTCACCTTTTTGATTACACAAAAATAAGTTCTTTTTTCAGTTACTCAGACAGTTTTCATTTTCCATAGAGCTATTTTTTCAGCATAGACATAAGTTCACTAGACATTTTGTTTGGAGAATTACATAATATAGACCGAATTAAATTATAATGTTATAAAATAAGCTAAGGCGATATAAAAATATTTTAAAACATTGGGAAGCAAGAACTGTAAACAAGTAAACTAAGTAACATTTTAACAATATTGGTATACATATCATGGCTGGTGTTTTAACCAATGGCATAGTTATTATTTAAGAAATTCATTCATTTTTCTGAAATTCACAGCGTTATAAAATTGTAATTTCTGCTAAGGACGCCGTAACGTGACGAACGTAATGTCGTTGAGCGGCTTTGTAAGTCAGTTTTGGTAGTTTTTCATATAAATATATTCAATTTCTGTTATTAGCAGAGACCGGTAAAAATCATACTATTTAGTTGCTGACATACAGGACTGCACTGTAGTACGAACAAATCAAGCAAAAAATGTAATTTCATTGGCACTTCATCATCATACAATATCGTTTGCCTGGTGTTTCAATTACCTTGTACAAACCTTTTTTCCCTACTACGTACTCGCTGAGAGTAATGTAACTTGCTGTAAATTATAATTTTGTGATATTATTCATACAAGTTTTCCTAAACTAAGAGAAACATACGATGTAATTCGTAGACATATTTACCAACATCAAAAAAAAAAAAATTGGACATATTTTGAAAGAGCGTGACATAATTAGGATGATACTATTATTATTATACGTGTGTGAATATTGAAATATATTTAACATTGAAAACTTTTCAGTTTAAATGAAATATATTGTGCTACGATCACCTATGACGATCTGTGTGAGAAATCAAATATGATTAGATGAAATGCAAAAGGAAATACCGTAAGTAAATAACAGACATTCACAAAATTTAAAAGACAATGTGCGGTTATATTTATTTGCATATACGTTTTTAATGACGTTTTATTGGTTGTCGTATAATTTATAACGGGAATTTCTAAATTATTTTGGGACCTCTAAATTTTACTGTTTACCTACTTAGTACCAACACAAAAAGTATTTTAGCTCCTCCAAAGTATTAATCATATTGATTACCGGTTTTATTCTAGATTAGCGAAAATAATTAATCACTATATTTACGGCTGAGTTTCATTACGTAACTATTTAGAATCTGACCTCTATCAATAGCTAAAATAAGTCGATTTTACAAGAAATGGATTATCAGCCACACATTACGTATTCCTACTTGTGGTTGTTACAAAATGTATATTTTGTAACTCGCTATTATATTGGGGGTTCATAAGTTATTATTAGAGATTGTGAAATTTCGCGAATTCAATGACGTCCATGTCAGAATCAAATACCCTATGTATAGATACCGGAAAAATTCGCGGGTTCCCTGACCTGTAGGCTAGCCTCCAAGAAATCTGTGAAATCGTGCAGACAGTAGCTGTACATTGGCTGCTCGCTGACACTGTGAAATAGGCCTGTATTGAGTTACAGTTTTATTATTGGTTCATTTACTTCCAGGAAGAGACGAGTAAGTCAACGGCCAATTGTGAACGTAATACAGAGCTATAGTTGATGGGATTCTAACTTGCGCCTAAGTGAAAACGCGAATTTTTCAGGTCTCTACCTATGTATGCTCAAGCGCCGTCTATTCGTTCATTGTCTGTTGTTCCACGGAGTAGCAGCTATAGTGGACAAATGGTCGGGACTTGAGTATGCATAGGATATTTGGTTCTAACACGAAGGTCATTGCATTAGCGAAATTTCACAATCTCTAGTTATTATTAGTTTGGGGTGTTTCACTCAGATGGTAGCTGCATTGTGGGTTTATTAAGATGTTATTTAGGACTAAATGACATTAGGACACTTGTGGTTAAACGGGCATTTACTATACTACAATGACAAGTACTCTGAATACAAAGACGGATACAATGTGTTCTACTAATTTAGGAGGGGAGCGTAATATTACTTATTACTAAAATATGTTTATGTTAAGTTGAGGGTTGCTGCTACGTAACTAGATCTGACGACCTTACCAAAGCTGGACTTATGAGAAGACGGCATCGACGGACGAGCACGCACCCGCCGAGGCTCGAGCCCGAGCCCGGCGAAGAACTGGACTGCTGTTTATCTGATGAGTGCTGGTGGACAATCGACAGACGACGGACCCCATTTATAGGTGATTCGGAATAAAGTGAGCACTCAAAATAGCCCTGATTAATTTCTATTTTCTGCAAGTTTATATCTTTCCGCTACACATAAACATCAACATTGCCACGTGCTTTTATTTGCATAGGTTTGTACAATGTTTACATTTACGTTACAGTGCTCCGATAAATTTTAGCTACATGTACTCATTAAATGCACGGAGGCTGAATACATGCTATACTCAGTAGTAATCTTAGTTATAAATACCTGCGAGTTAACGTCTTATAACACTGGTTTCTCTGCGTCTACTCTAACGGCGCTATTAATTACCATTACGAATCTCGTAAATCCATGCACAGTATTTTCGAACTTTTAAATTAAAATCGTCACTAAAAAAACACACGACACACGCAACTCAAGAATTTAAATTCCGTTCAACATACTGCAATGAACGACGACGTTGAATGGGTTTATCAGAAACCCATATTCATTACACAACGGACAAACAAACTGAATGACGCAATGTGGCGAAAACCTAACTCTGATGCCATCTCTGCGGCGCGGAGCAATAGCGGCGTGTGCCAACGATAATCGACTCGGTTGCGTCGCTTTGTACAGCCGCTAATTAAATAAAATTATACAGTCAGTAGGTATGTCAGTAAGAACTTAAATAAATATTTTAAAGTATATTAAATACAGAGAGATCGTTTACAATTGATGTTGTTTCACTAATGCTGTATTCAAATAAGAAAATACACGGGACTACATGCAGTTATTCGCTACCAACCATACAAACAAAAATGTAACTGTTGTTAATGTTGGCTTATATGCAGTAACGGTTAGTGATATTTTTCAAAGGTTAAATCTTTAGTGCTCACTTTATTCCGAATGGCCAATACTTGGTAACAGTGCCATATATCGGCGTGCTTGTCCTCATTATTTCGCCACTACGAGAAGTGTGAGGTGAGTTGCTGTCTTCCGTGGTTTCCCAACCCTGACCTTATTGCCGCTCGGACCTCTCGCTGTCCGACTTGCCAGGCAATATCAGAACATTACCCCCCAATTTTTCAATAATATCCGTCCCCGGATCTTTATATCGGTCCGAGATTGAGATAAAAGTTGGACTCAAATCTGGAATTTTTTCTGGCAGTGGGAATAGGGAGAAGGTGGTCAAACGCTTCATAGTGGATAGGAAATACTTAGACGGACTAACGAGAGAAAGACGGGTAACTAAGGTGAAGGAACTGCCTACTTGAAGTTGGCAGTCTGTGTACAAGCGTCAGCTGTACTCCGAAGGTTGGCCGGTGTGTCCTTGAACTTGTGCAAGGCGTGCATAATTCTTCCACACGACCGCGGCAGACACAGCGAGTGTGGTATCGCGAATCGCGCCAGCTGTACTAAATGTTTTGTAATGAGTGGCAACTAAATTCGGAAGCTAAATGTTGTCCATTATAAAATATAGTCTCATATTACATATAAGTTATAGAAAGGCAAAGCATTACATTTAACATTATTAATTGGAAAATAATAATAAATGAAAACAATATCGCTCCCCTCTTACAAATTGAGTATTATGTTTACAATAAGTTTGCTGAAAGAGAATACAATGTAATAACAACAAAAATTACAAGATTACTACTTACTACTACCTTATAACATTTGGTTTTCTGTGTACAGTTTCAGTCTTATCATCGGCTTTGTTTTATAACTACTTAAATTTGGTTGGCCATGGCATAGGCTTTGGGCATAGAATAAGAAGGAAAGTTGAAATTTAGAAGCACATTTAAAATTTATCATACTGTGAAACAAATCTGAATAAAAATGAAATATTTGCTACTGCATACAAACCTCTAAAATATCAACTCTATTGGGATCGGAATACAGGAATACTAATGCAATTTAAATTCAACTACGTATACCTAATAACTAATGTTTAAAATATTTAAAAAAATATAGGCTTTTTTTTATTATTCTGTAGGTTAAGTAAAGTGCACCTAAATATAATTTTTCACATTAAATTCAAATTGACACTTCTATGACCTTTATAATAATTTATATTCTTATAGATAACTGAAATTGTGGCTGTTATGTTCATCTTTATTATTTCAAGTCAGATTTTTCTACTGTGTTATTCTACTCATAAAACTTAATTATTAATATTTCACTAGAATATGAATTCTACTGCACAATTTTACAGCACATATACAAAAAATGAAAATTTACACTTATGGTATTTACTGCAGCTACGGCGATTCTTTTCTAAAATTAAGTTATTTTCACTGTAAAGAGAAGTAAATTTTTCTAGAGACGATTACATTACTATATATGCCTGTTTATTTTTGTTTGTGCACAGTAATTTTAATTTAACTGCTCCTTAATACTTCCATGAAATTTTTATTTTTTTTCTTACATGTCAACTGTAATGAGAACAGATTAACCTAGTGATAATTATCTCACTAAGTAGATATATTTTTTTGTAGACAGCAATACAATAAATATACACGTGTTCATATCGTGGATGTAGAATAGTTTAGCTCTACTCCAGAACAAATGCAAAGTATTTGAAATTTTACTGACTTAAAACAAACTACCAGATGTGATGTACACTATTTATATTTACGACACAATTGGAGGGAAAAGTTTTTCTTCCGGACAGCGTACATTTCTGTGATATAAAAATGTATTACACCACATTATTGGAGAGACGAACACTACAGGGCTGTCTGCAGTCATAGCCAAACATGGCTCCCTTCGTAATAATCACACTTCTCTCTTTTAAACAAACCAAAAATTTCGTTAAAGTTATTTTCGGATGAGCCAAATGTTAAACTCACGCGATTTTAAGTAATTATTATCTGGTTTATCGATGTATTATCGTCATCCTGTACGAAACTCTGAAAACAAGAAACTTGTGGAAGATCAATGTAGGAATTTCCTACAGTCACCCCTGCGTAAAAGGGTTCAGTCACTGCAGCAAGGCTTTTATGGTTCTGTGGTCTGAACACTTGGCTCCCACTCAGAGACCCGGGTTCGAGCCTCGGAAAGATTGCTTTCGGTTTTATATTGTAAGAATAAAATAGTGAGCATTTCTTTCGTTCCCCCAGCGAATTATTAATTAAGTTTTTTAAACAGACGGAAAATAAAATTGCAGAACTAATGACTTACAATACATGACACGCGTGCTAGATTTTTTAACTGTGGAATGTAAATTCGAACAATTCTTACCGTCCAATTAAATACGACTCTTATGTAGTTGTTAATAATAGATGCATTGGCGTTTCACAATGTCACAATGCAGCCCGCACGCT
Organism: Medauroidea extradentata; assembly: GCA_003012365.1. Classification (NCBI taxonomy): domain Eukaryota; kingdom Metazoa; phylum Arthropoda; class Insecta; order Phasmatodea; family Phasmatidae; genus Medauroidea; species Medauroidea extradentata. Next base: position 42,002 of record PNEQ01098957.1, on the reverse strand, counting down.
GTGCACTAATACGACATTTATGTTGTAAACTATAGAATATTGACATGCAAATTTGCAACATTCCGTGTACTGCATACTAACGTGGGTATTTAATATATGCCATATTATTAGATCCGGAAAATGTCGCCGATTTAACAACTTGGATGTTAGAATCCATTGTCCTATGCACATTCAAGCCCCGTATATTCGTTCATTGTCTGCTGTTCCATTGAGTAGCAGCTAGTGAACAAATAGTCGTGGCTTTGAGTATGCACAAGATAGTGCATTCTAACATGAAGGTCATTGAATCCGTGAAATATTCCGGGCCCTATATATTAATGGTCAGTAACTCACACACGATTCGAAACCGAGAAAGTAGGTAAGATTTCACAGTAAACCGATATTGTGTTGCACTATTGGGATGAAACTAATGGTTTCAGGTTAAGTATGCTAAATCTTTCCCTCAATAAAATGACGTATTTATGCCAGACTTCTTTCGCTTCTCTATTCGCGTTGTGCTAAACTGACGTTTAACGTTACCGTTTTACTATTTTTATGGAACTTTAAGGCCTCGTTCTTTAATTTTGCGGTGGTTTAAAAAAAAAATTTAAACGGAAATCAACACATATATCAAAAATTCATTCTGACAGTTTTAACATTTATATATCATCGTTTGTATTTGAATTTTTCTGTTGCAACACACCAAACAGATATTTAGATTTTTTTCCCTGAAATATCACATATTTAGTTGGCAAAATAAGCCAAAATGAAGCAAAATAATGGTTAGCTAGCAAACGGCACCTTATTTTAAAAAACGCTCTGTATCGTATGACTGTACACAGTTTAAATTTTTTTCAAAGAGTTTTGCTAAAAAACATATTTAATTATTTGCAATTGTTTGAAATAAGAGAAAGAACGTGGCCTTAAGCAGCAACCCTACATTTTAACTGGTACATTGTTTGTAGTCGAGTCCAACATGTGCTTCTAGAATCCTATAGTTTTACCAAGTCATGCGGTTTTTGGTAGTTAAAGCAGTCTATAAAAGCCGTTTTTAGCTATTTTAGTGTGCCCCAAATTTATTTTTCAATAAACTGTGCTGCATTTTTAAAATTATAGAAGCATAGCTTCAAATGTATGTTGTTTTCGTTGGTAAATATAATGGAGATAGGTTCAGAGTTTTCGCCTAAAAAAGGAATGCAACACCGGTTATGCACCAGGTACATAGAACCCTTAACGACATGCTCTCTAGTTTCAAAAATTTTAGCGATATGATTTTTTTTTGCGCCTAAACAAGAGCAGATATCAAAAATATGTTTGGTATTTTTGTTTAATGTTGTGTTCACCATTTTAGCTGATTTTTTTTCAATGCAGTAACTACTATGATTTTTTGCTCATTACGTAATTAACTAAAGTTTGGTTAGTTGGCTTTCTAAACGAAACCGTATAATTTCTTGCTTTGATAATATTAGTTAATACAGCAAACACCATTTCAAACACAACTGCCAGACAGATTTTTTATATCTACTTTCGTTTAAGCTAAAAAAATTATTTTCGCAAAAACGGTATAAACTAAAGAGCTTGGCATTATAGTATGTATCGGATATAAGAATATGTGAATTCTGGGAGGCCCCTATCCTACACATATCGTACAGCACATTCTTTCGCTACGCTTTAGTGACGTCATGATTCATCTATACAGTTGATGTTTACTGTGCGGTCCAGCCGGCTCGCGGCACGCCCGTGTAGCAGCCGCTGACTGGTTAACGACACATAGCTGCAAGATACTGGCAGGAGCCGGACCGCGACCTGACACAACAGAGGCGCCGCGGAGGACCCGGTTATCGCCGGCTGGTAGAGGGGGGGGAGGTGGAAAGGGGCCTCCGAAGAGCCGGGGCCGGGCCAGTCAGGCGGCGGCCGTGGAGGCGGCATGGCGGCGGCCACGCTGCTGCTGCTGTGGACGCTACTGTGGCCGGGAATGGAGACGGCGCCCGCCCCCGCCGAGCATGGTGAGTACCTGACCATGTCCCACTGACCTGCTTGTAGCTGGGCGTCACTTCGCGCCGCCGATATTCTTCCACTCTTGTATCGTCTTCCGCCACACACATCGGGTCAGCGCCGCGCCTATAGCCTGTTAACGGTAAAGTGCATTTTCAAAGGGCGGCGCCTACTAGGAAACCGTTCCACGTGTTGTCACGCGGTTTGGCTACGAAAAGCATTCAAGAACCCATGTAAAGGCCTATTTATTTGCCACACACCACATTCGTTTCTAAATAGTACTTTTTCGAGTGCGTAAATGGTAGAATTAAGACTTTTAACGACGATTTTTATGTAAGAATATTAGTTTTCAGGATCCTCTTAATAAAATAGGTATGTAGAGCGAACCTTTACCTTTCATATCGTACCATAAAAAACAGTGTTGTCGCTGGATGTCCCATAGTAAAAACAGTTAAACGGGAACCTTGCACTCTATAGTTCAGCGCTTGACTCTTTGAGGCAATGCGGCATTTGATGCGCGCTTCATTGTCGACCATATATCTCCATCATTCCAGAGCCTCTAACACGCAGGTAGGCGACGCCCTTAAGGGCTTTGGTTACACAGTAAAAAAATTTTGTACATTTACAAGGAAATTCTTGTAACGTAATATCAGAACATTATCTGTCAGATAATAAAAGTAAGATGTCAGAAACCTTTTTAAAGTGGTTACAAATATCGTAAACAACTTTGGGAACTAGTAAAATTATTTTAACGAGCAGATTTTTCGAATTAAAACAAAATAAACCTAGGAGACCTTTCACATTTTACAAACCATTTCGTACTTTAAAAATAAAAATTTTGGAAACTAGTTTCCAAAAAAATTTTCGTAACACTACAAGAAATTATTGTAAACTGAACCTGATATTAGTTGTAAATATACAAAATTTGTTTGTAGATTTACAGAAATGTTTGTAAATATACAAAGAAATTTGTAAATTTACAAGATTTTTGTAAATTTTACAAAACATTTTCGTAGTATTACAAAAAACTTCTTTGGAAACTGGTTTCCAAAAAACCTTTTTGTAAAAGTACAAAAACTTTTTTACTGTGTAGTGTGTCTACATTTTTACAGAGTTATTTAACATAAACGGAAGCCAAATAGCGTAAAATCGCTCTGTGATTTGGTTTTAAATAGTTTAATCCACTTGCTCTGAATTTTAGACTCAATATACTGCATGATGATAGCTTATTAATATGTTAAAGAAATTTTCTATTAATTTATAGGGTCTTATTAACTAAATTGTTTATACCATTTGCCTAGGAAAAAATGCACGGCATTTAAAAACGAATTAAAAACAAAGTTACTTTACAGAGCAAGTTTATGTTATCGTCCCTCGTCTAAAAAAAACTGGAAAGTCGAGAAAGTTGGGCTAATGCGCTAAGCTTATTCTTTAAGCCCGCGGGTTCCCAAATACGTTGTTTCGGATAGTTTTTTAATTAATTTATTTTTAATTTTCAAAGGGAACATATCGTAAAACCACCACGCATATATCATGAATGTAATTTTTGATCAAAATTATATATAAAAAAGGAGCATTTTTATTGGCCAATTATTGTCTTTCATAAAAACATTCTTGAAGTCGATTACTAAACAAAATTACTAAATTTTTGCATTGAAAAATTGAGGCTTCGTAGTAATATAATATTCAACAAATCTGTGTGAGTGTATTATATTTGTTCCGTTCAAGAATATTAAAATTGTAATATGATTTTAAAAAACCGCTTAAGTAGGGACCTGTGGTCCCCTCGAATTTTTCCATTAATTGACATCAATATTAAATAAAAAAATTAATTTTTTATAATAACCTTACGTTATCCACTATTGTTGCCCATAAATTTAAATTAGCCTACTGTTAATTGTTTTACTCAGATTTTATAACTAGCCGTATTTCATACCGCTTGTTTTCCATGCGCTAATACCCTTAAAATGTCATGTGAAGTCTATAAAACTAATACTATGTCGTGCAAATATAAAACTATGACTTTTGCCGTGTCAACGCTCTTTAACAAGTTAAAAATGTAGTCATAAGTAAAGGCTACAAAACTAACACTATATCGTACAAATCTAAAATTATGCATTTTCGCCACGTGGACACCTTTAAGTCGTAGTTTCACTGATCTAAGCTGTTTGAAAAAGGGATTGTGTACAATGTTGAAGGGTTTCACAAAACCTTTCATAGCATGTGTGCTGTTTTATAGGAAGGGTTAGTTACATAGTTCGTCTAAAGACGAGTACTTAAGACACGCGGCAACAGTTTCATACGCGAGAACCAACATGGCATTTGAAACTTGTCATAGCTTCAGTTGTTTGATATTTAGCTCACACTTCCGAGTAACAGAGTTTTTACCTAAACAAATGCACATATCAATACGTGAAGTACAGTTGTAACAATCATATTTACTTACCAAATAAATTTCCAAACATTTCTAACGTTTTACCAGTTCACATTTTCAAAAATCAGTGATACAACGGGTAAAATTTTAATTTTAAAGTTTAAATATAAGGCTTTGTAAAGAAACTACGGCAAGCCAATTATCTTACAGGGAATTTACTGTTTTGTTTTTTACTACCGATGTAGTGATTTGTCTCTGAAAATAGTGCACTATTAATTTACATTGCGCGTGCACATTCCTCTGAATATTTTTCAAAGTATAAAGTATTATTTTCTACAGTGTGTTGAGAGAATAAGTTAATTAAAAATTATTAAGTTAAACCTGTTAATTAAAATTTACCGAGTGACATGTTACTAACTTGAAGTCAGTAAAAATGTACATCGTAGTCAGATTTAAATTAATGACATTTGCAAATATAATAACTCCAGACTGAATATCCCAGCTACAGTAAACGTACTTACACAAGATCATAGACGAGTGAACGAATGCGTTTACCTACACGTTTTTATTGAGCTTAACTCTAGTCATTCTCTGACATAAATGCTTAAAATGTTTTTTTAAACCTTAAGAATCGTATCACTAAATAATGTGATAGTACTATTAAATCCAACTGAAACAAAACGTGTTGTAATACTCACTTAAGGCCTCGCTCCTTAGTTTTGCAGGGGTTTCGAAAATATTTATTTTTAACGCAAATTAATACATATATCAAATATTCATTCACGCAGTTTTAACACTTATATATCATCGCTTGTGACTGAATTTTTCTGTTCCAATGTACCAAAAGTATTTTTAGATTTTTGTCCCTGAAATATCACATATTTTGTTGTCAAAATAAGCTAAAATTCAGCAAAATAATGTTTTGCTATGAAACGGAACATTATTTTTAAAAAACACTCTGGCAAAACTGTGTATCGTATGACTGTACACAATCTCAAATTTTTTCAAAGAATTTGGTTAAAAAAATATTCCATTTATTGGCAATTATTTTTAATAAATGTCAGATAATGGGCTTTTAAGCTATAGATTACGAATATGAACTCTTGAGTACTATTTGCTTTCCCAGGTCATCCCAAGATACCAACATAATTTATACAGGCACGGTTTCCTCTTTCATACTGAACAGGGAAGTTCGACATTTAACAAAATAATTATTTAATTATCACTATACGCAATACATTATTTTTGGATACCAGGAATACTAAACATGTTTTAATATATATTTTACAGCTTTCCCTTATGACAGATCCTAAGCTGTTGGCCCACCTCAACTGCTACAATACAATATTTAAAATTTTTGTTGTATGGCAACAAATGAGTAAGTAAACAATCTATTGATCCGAAAATTCTGATTAAAATTGAGAAAGGAGTTCGAGATTTCGCCTTTAATACGTTTAGTGTAAAATTCACAAGGGAAGCAACAGAAAAAAAATTCGCTTCGTGATTTCATACGCCTGTTTTCAACCCTATTTCCACAGAAAGTACTAACAGTACTGCGATACCCTTCGAAGTCCAATCTTATATTAGAAATTTACCAGGGCTAATTGAAGTCATTATATTAAATAACTGAACACCTCGCACTCAATTCACCAAGCAATAAAATCACTCCTGAATTTCTACGTGCGTGGAGCAATTTTCAAACTCCAAATATCTACAAAAAATTTTAATAGGGTTTTGGTCAATACTTTATTAACACTTCCCATTTGGTAATCATTGTTTTGTTTTAGACATATGAATTGTATTAATATATCACAGTATTGAATAGCTCTTAAGTTTAGTTTCTAGTTTTATTATTTTCCATAGTATACTTTTTATTGCCATTCTTTAGTTGGCAACACGTTACTGCGCAAAACCTTTTCAGTGCTAATTACTATGCAAACTCTTTAGAATAGTTTAATGTCTCCCATTTTTTCAATCAACACTTAATATGTCGAAAAAATATCCTTTCAAAAATATTATATCAATGTTTATTTTCTGTTTAAAATTCATTCTCTACAGCATTTATTTATTAATGTATTTTATGTGCCATTAATAAAACAGTGATTTTTTTTTTATTATTTATTGTTGCTCTAGCTAGGTAACCGATGAACTATTATTTCGGCTGTTTCTTTGAGGGATTCAGAAGATATAGCTTTTATATCTCTCCTATACATTTTATGTTTTTGGAGATAACTAGTTTTGGAAAAAACCTCATATTACAAAGAGTTCACTAAAACCATTGTTTTATGACACAGGATGCTTAAATCGTGAACCTGACTATACTGCTTTCTTTTAAAATGGTTAGCGATATTGTAAACGTCTACCTCAAATTACAGAGAGCTCGAAGATTCCGTTTCATATTTTTGTATTAGCGTTCGTCGTGTTTAGATAGAGCACTTGCACCGCCGAAAGCTGAATTCTCATTATCATTGGTAATTTTCATAAACTTTCAAAGAAAATATGAACTCTGCTATTCGAAGACAAGAGAGTAAGGGACTTGCAATATTGAGAATACGCTACTGTCCAAACACAAAAAAGAATCACTCCCAGAGGGTTTATTCTTTCTGAAAGTTTGCGTCAGCAAGAGTGCTTTTTGCCCAATATCTACACATTAAGAAATGTTTGGTACAGTTAATGAAAAAAGTTAGCTTTACGTGGCCAAACAGTAGACTATAGTAAAAGTTGAATGAATAAAATATTTAGTAGCCTGGAATATTTAAATCTCACAATGTTAGTTTAAACATATTTTATAACAACAGCGCCAATTTCTATCATAATTGGTTTTCCACCCATAAAAAAGTAGGTTAGATACTTATTTGTTTCTCTACGAAATCATATTTGTATGGCTCTGGATTTATTTACTTGGACATACTCCATTGCGAAATATATGACTGTCAAAAGGAAACTAAAAAATAATACAAGAAAACATAAATAAGCAGAGTATGCTTTAGTCATCAGGATACATACACAACATGAAATTCCAAAACTGGAATCTGGTCACATAAAAACAAGGAACAAACAGAAAATAAAAAGAAAATAACAAGAATATGAAAATAGCTATCGAAACTTTTTCTTCGTATATAACACGTAGTTATTACCAGCTTATTTTGACGAATTTCAGAAAATTTTCTACTCCCCGAAAATTGTACTGCGTGTATGCTCCTGCGCACACGCTGTCGGCAAAAATAATTGGTTCAGGTTTCATAACCTGAGAACAGAACGCAGCAAAAAATAACCCTTACATGGGATGAGACGCCATACTTCAGCGTACAAACATAGCAAATTTTGAGCCATCAGGATACACATGACTGTTTCCTAAAAGGAACGCTACCTTTTGATGTCTGGGAATTAGTTGTACCATACATACTTCCTTTACACTCATGTACATAGGTACGGTTAGTTTGCAAACACGTATTTACAGTGCACGTCCTTACTTCTCATAATTGTTGCACTTCGAATACATCCCAATGAAAGTCACAACGCTATAGATCGGAGTGAGTGAATACTAGCTGATTACTAGCGGTCCTTCGCTCTCTTCGGATATAGCAGTTTTAACAAATTAATTGGTTCCCTGGTGCAGCTACTACAAATCTAAATCAGCATAGCCTATATTCTTAGTTTACCGACGACTTTGCACTTATTTCCTTTATTTATTCTGTAACTTCACCGTTGGGACTCAGTGAAAAACCATTGATAAACAGCGACGATTTACTTATTTAGAGTAAGATTATGCCCCATTAATTCTCCCTTAGCTAGCTCATGCATCGAATACTCATTTCCTCAAAAAGTCCTTTCTTACTATGGCGTCTCGTGTCTTTTCGTAACTTCCAGTGAACTTTTGTTTATGATATACTTAGAAATTTCTGTGCGTGGTATATAACGCGCTAATTACACAAAGTTTGAATTTACTAAAATGCATTTTGAATATAATCTATTTAATTTGTGACGATAAAATTAAATGATATTAATAATGTAGATAATAGTCAGTTGTTTCATTAAACAAAATTGATATTATCGAAATGGAAAGGTAAGATAAAATAATTACATCCGCAGACACCCTTGCGTGGTTACTTCTTCACATTCAAAGCGGCCGCGATTATGTAGAGGCTAGTGCGCTCGCCTCCCATCACAGCGAACTGGGTGTAATTTCTGAATAACCTCACAGACAGATTTTCTGCATTTTATTAACAATATCTCACTTTTTCATGCAGACTTTGTTTAATGTGCGGTACGTCTAGGGTGTACAGTTGTGTAAAGTCACCCAAATGTCTTGCAGCAGATCATATGACACCCTAACAAACACGTTTCTTCGAGTCGAGAAATAATGTAAAGTCTTGGTCCGAAGGAAAGGAAAGGAATGTAGTGGAGTGATCTGTGCAGCCTTGACAGCGATGTCTTGTAAGCCGATGAAGGTGCCGGCCCTCGTAGCGCAGTCGGTAAAGCGTCGGTCTGTTGTGCGAGAGGTCCCCAGTTCGCATCTGCGCCCGGGAATGTTTGCTGTACTGTGCTACACCTCATGTAATCCTCGTTGTTAACTCTTAATGCCTCGTTGTTAGGGGGCCGTAAGGCCCTTACATTCAC
>PNEQ01098957.1:13932-32934 GCA_003012365.1 Medauroidea extradentata | reverse complement strand
CTTTCCTTTTCAATAATGTCAATATTTTTTAATGAAATAACTGACTATTACCATTTTTATTAATAACCTTTCATTTTGTCGTAACAAATTAAACACATTGCATTTAAAATTCATTTTAATAATTTCTAACGTGCAATATTTTTATTTCAATAAAGTTACATTTACTTACTTACTGACATCCTAATTTCAACCTTATAGTTGATTTCACGTTGTGTGAATCTTCTGCACTACGTTATGTTTTCACATTTACTGCATCGACGTTTGTTAATTTAAAATACTGGTATTTACTAATTAATTGGCCATACTATAGGGCAGTTTTTCCAATGGCGGGTGATCATTTATGTGACCCATTATTTATCTCGTGCAAACTAGAGGCATTTCTCAGAAACAAACGCAACTTTTGTGAAACTGATTTTTTTACACCCCGAAGCTGTACTTTCAGTGACGTGAAATGTGTTTTTAAATGTGACGGCACTAATCACCTTTGATATGTACAAATTTCGTTCCATATGGACCATTACGTTTTCCACCATCAGTAAATGCTTAGCTCAGGGTAGGGTATAGCCAAATTTTCTTGAAAAAAATTCATAAATTTTAGACGGTTGCGAATTCGATTGTACAAGTTCCGTTTATTTGGTAGGTCTTAGGCCCATCTATCACCCTCCTCTTTATTGATGTCTACTCCCGGAACACCCTTATATATATATATATATATATATATACACACACACAAAACAGAGTGCATAGCACCATACTTCCCTGCTCTTAATCCTAGAAGAAACGTCATGTCGATGCACTTGAGTAATCAGTTCATTATTCCCAGATCAGTGGGAGACCCTCAATGCACGTGGTGCGTTTACTTATTCGAATCAAGTTGTGATAGGTATGGTTATATTTGAGTTGTTTCAATAAGTACTGTCCTTACTTTCCACGTGAAGTGTTTCGTTAGGTTAAGGGCAGTGCATTGTTTGTTATTTTGGTACGCTACGCTGTGTTGAGTATGGTATCAGTTCAGACACAAATAAACATGAGTGCAGGTAGAATGAACTATCAGACGTGCACTTTGGTACATTGCAGGGAGACATTTAGAACATATATTTTGAGGCACTGAACGTTTGCTCGTTTTTATTGCCTCGAGATAAATAGTACACTTAACCCAAAAAGTATAGCTTCATTAAGCTCGAGCGGCCAGGATTCTTGAACATGGTAAGTGCGTATTTATAATAAGGTCAACTATAAACTCATGGTCCTACATCATATTATCGTGTAAATATTTTGAAACGAAGTTGTACATTTTAACATAGAGTAATGTGTTTATTTTTATATGTTCATAGTTGTCTAAAATTGTACCGCAAGAATAATAATATGTATGTCTCAGAGAACTGTCAACCGATTCCCTTCAAATTTTATGCGTAATTAAATGTTTCTGTAACACATAATTTCATATGTGATTGAAATATCTATGACAAATGTACGTGATAATTATCCTGCTAATTGCACTGCAATTTTAGTTAAGTGTTGTAACATTGAAGCAACGTTTTGCGAAACGCAGAATTTCGTATAATTGTAATGTTAAATTTATACGCACTCGTAGTAATTAACATAAACATAGACTATACATGACCGAAATAAAATATTTCAAAGATAGTGTGGCAAAACTGAACTTCTTAATTTTTCTTTTTGTCACCGATTGTGAGAGGGAAATCATAAAACGTGTGCATAGTCTATTAAAATCTCACAAACACAGATTCTTGACCACTTAGATCAGCGTGAAATACGAATTTTCCTCGCTGTATAAAACTACTTAAATCACAACAACATCAATGTATTATCATGAAGAAGCAGCAGATATGTAAATCATAGTTCAAAATCAAGAATATAGTTATACATTTTTTTTTGTTGTTATGACCAGTCGAAACAAAAGTAAAAAGCAATTTGCAGAATTTTAAGTACGGGGCGTGAGCAAGGGTGGCAGAACTTTTAGAAGAGTGGTAGATATTCTGTAAACATATCAGCCTTAGTTGTCATGGGTAAAACATTCAATTTGTTAGACACATACGAGAGGGTGATTTGCGGTATACGGGTGAGTGTTAGCATAAGTTACGAAGCAGTTCTGTTTGCAAACTGTTCGCGAGCTATTTAGGTTAAAACGTAGTATAACTGAATAAACAGCGCCTCTGCAAATATGAATTCAGGAAACTTCGGAGCACTACGCGCCACTCATGTGAAAGGTTAACGCTAAATGGTAATGTATGTGTAGATCCACTGACACTCTACACTTGAACAAACTCACTTTCCAAATTAACAACAGTCGCTTACCAAAAGTTTAACATATCGCAGTGAATCCTGTTACGTACGGGGCTATGATGTATATTGCTGATCATTGCAGCCACGTGTACATACGAATGTGCATAGACACAAATGACTTTAGTTTGTACAACTGTACATTATTATGCCTGATTCTTATGGCAATGTATAATCTGTTTTGATGGGGCAAGTTTTCTGCTGTGATTAATTGATTGGCAAAGGCATGTCAAACCTCTGAGGTCTTGTCCATTGAAACTTCGGTTCGAATGAGAAAATCTGGTGACGAAATGCTTCTGGCTTCTTTGTTTTCTTTGATATTTGGGTCCCACATACTTCATACATCGTAAAAATGTATCACAATGTTAGTTTTCTCAGCACTAATAACATGTACGCTTTGGAAGGAGTGTATTGCATGGTAGTTGGTCAGTAGGAAGTCTTGAGGAACCATGCACAGATATTTTTATACCATCCATATTTTATTGTTCTTAAAACATTAAACCTCACCTGCTTCTCTAGATAAACCTCATAAATTTCCATAAGATTCAATGCAGTCTACATAGTTCCGCTTAACCGTTGGTAACCGTCTGGCATCTTTTAACGAAGAAAAATTCTGAAGAAGGCTCTTAACAAACAATCTTAGGGAATATAAGTTCAATTTTTGTTCGAATCAGGTCAAATAGGTTTAGCAGAAACTACAAAATTATGACGGTAAATTGTGAAGAAAATAGCAAACGTCGTCAAACTCGGCAACTGGTCTGAATCGTTTTTTCACGCTCCGTTTTATCTCCGCATGAATGTGCCAATGCACTTAAACACAAACGAATTTGTGATATTTTTTAGTTAGACCTTACCAAGTGCAGTTTTGTACCACAGCTCTTTAAAATTATAGACCGTTGAACATTTTAATGCCCTATTATTTGAATATGTATGGCCTTGTAAATAAGTAAATGTTTCAGTGTATTCTGGTTCGGCTTTACAGCCGAAAGAAAGGCTTTGCGGAAGTGTAAAAAGAAATGACATAATAGATACATTCACGTGAGAGGCCGCTGCGCTTCTGTAGACGCAGCTACTGTGGTGTGTGTGCGGCGTAGTTCCGCCGTGGACGGGGGTAGCGTGTCCGGATCCCGGAAGCCTCCCTGCTGCGGTGTCATCGCGCACTGGCTCGCCGGACTGGTGGGCGGGACCGCTTTCACGTCGCCGAAGACGCCACCACCGCACCGGATAGGGTCACGCAAGCCTAGTAAATTATTGTTGCCGTCTGGCCGCCGCGATAGCCGACTGCCACACGTGATTTATCCTTCTGTGGAGAACAACTCTGTAAACAGATGTTTCCAGACCAGCTACTATGGTCAACGTTGTCTTTACCCATTTCATCACCACTAAGCAGCCCGGTTTGTGTGAAAAGATTTTTACACCGACGTGTTTCAATTTCTTACGTGTAATTTTGCACAGAGATGGATCCAGAAAAGGGGGGAGGGGCGACGGCTCCTCCCGAGACAGTTCCAAAAATATAAAACTAAATGAAATTCCAAGTAAAATGTGGAAAAGATTACCTCATACATTCCCTAGACCTTTATAAAAGACAACATATCATTAACTGCACAATCATGTGTTGCAACACTATGGAAGCGTAAGCTAAATAACGTACTTAATTATTTTCTATCAGCGCAAAAGTTTTCTCTTTTAAACCCCTAAAATTATTACAATTTCTTAAAGAGGATGTATTATTTTTTGGAAACTTCTTGACACCATTTCGCACATAAAAATCCAATTTTTTTCCAGGGGAAGGATCCGCTCTTGCTCGTGAAGCTGTGCTACATGGCCATTGATGGGATGACCAGTCAATATCGGCAACTATTTCGAAAATGGTACGGCATATTTCACTAACACTCCCAGCGGATTGGAACGATGACCAGAGTTCAAAACTCCACCTAAATTGGGAGCATACTTTCAAAACTACTCATGTACACTTTATACAGTTTTACTGTGATGAGAAAAAAGTGATATGTCGGGATACTGACGAAAATGAAGTACGACAGGTTTATTACTGTACACTTTATTATCAAACTATGGCAATTTATATGACATTACGTAAATGGTATAATATCTATGTTATTAAAGAAAAATATCATATTATTTTCAGAATTAAAATTGTGGACACATCTGATTTTATAAGTAGGTTACTTGTCAGAAGCTGTTTATGGTTAACTGTACGCCTACCAGTACGTACTAACTGTTTCTCCTTTGTCATGAATTTGCTATTAGAGTGGGGTGAGCGTATCTGGCTATGAATGAAAACGCAAAGCTTCGATTATTATCTAAAAGAGGCTTGTAATTTTTTGAATAAATATAGCTACATAGTTCTGTGTAATTCACCGAACTTATGTAGAAAAATACGTTTTACTAATTTCCTATTTTTGTGTACATGTATGGTTTTGAATATTTGCTCCTCAAATATGCGTTTGCTATGTTATAATTTTCACTTTACAATGAAGGTTTCGCGTTGTTTGGGATTGGTCAATCATTTGAAACGACTAGGGGCGCTACCGAACCCGCTATGTTTCCAGATAATTGTGATATTGATGTAGAAGATGTTTGGTTGTACCATGAAAATCACATACGTGTGTCTCGTAGAAACTTTATTCTGATTCTAACCGAGAAATGAGTGACGCCTCTGCGCAAAGTAACTCTGTCAGAGATAATGGAACAGAGCAGCAGATGATGTACACGTAAAGACATTCAAAAAGCGTAGGTACAAGAGCTTTTCATTAAAAACTGAATGCCCAGTCATCACGTCCAGAACCGAAGACATGACGAACGTACAGAAACATTATGACAGCGAGATAGATCTCAACTGGAGGGTTATACATCAATAGACTATGAGATAATTTTTACATAATATGTATAAAATAGTATGCAGCTTTGAATAAGTTGTACAGAAATAACTTTAGTCCTATATTCAATTGTGATAAATATTGACTTTATAGGACTAAAATACATTGAACACTGTTTCAGATCTGAAAATGCGTAACACCGTCCAAATACCAATGCATGTAGAGTCTTTTCTGTCAATTAGGCTAAACGGTTTCGCAGAAATATTTGCATTTTTAAGTATTGAACAACCTCTTGTTTCATGATCACGCACCTTATAACATTTATTACGGGTTGTAACACGCAGTCTGGAAGCTTATAGAATAAACCCCATAGTTGTATATATTTGAAGTGCTTACGCACATGAACCTGACAGAATGGGTTAATGGTGGTTCAAAAGTCGAGATGAAAATTGTCGTCTAGTAATGAATTCGCTCAGAACTTGAACAATTATTATAGTAATGCATATTGTCTAAGGTAAGGAAAGTGGACTTTACATCTCGTCGACTGCGAGGTCATAAGAGATGGTGAGACACATCTTGGTTCAATGACAGGAGCTGGGAGAAGAGTCGGCTAAGGCCTTGTTTAGGAGCCATCCCAGCATTCGCCTGGAGAGATTTTGGGGAACAATGGAAAGCCGAAATCAGGATGGCCTGAGCATGGATCGCACCCGGACCTTCCCGAATGCAAGTCCAAAGTATTATCTTTGCGCTACCTCAGTCGGTTACATGGTCATTCGTGTTAAAAGCACAGATGTAGATGAGAATATACCTGGATCATCGGAAGCTTCATTTAATGTCTGGTCAATCATAGATTGATTGATTCGTTTTACAAGTAATTGAAATATATTTCCATGGTGTCGCGTCTTCGTGAAGTTTAAAAAGACGGTCTTCACAGTTCAGAAATTAACTAATTATTTTAATGCATTATTTTCTATAGATTGCTCCCGTAGAACGAATTGTAATATCCGGTTACGACTTTCAAACATCCTTAATATGATTTAGGTGTGGTCTTATACTTAGATACTGACATTGTGTTTAATTAAGTATACATTTTGGGGAATGAAAGAGGAGTAAAAAGGTTTTGTCGAACAAAAAAAGTATGTATACAACGTTAAAAAAATTCCATACTTTTACACGAAATGTTAAAAACAAGCAACACCACTTCAGCGACAAAAAACATAATTTTTTAGTTAATTTTAGGACATGAAAAGGCACAACCCTGAAAGTGAACGCTCTGAACACTGATTGTATATTTGGTTAAAATAAATTCATAAGCAAGAGAGGTTTCCTAAACATCGTGCAAAAAGGATTCATTAAATAAAAGTAATACATTAACAATGTAGAAGTTATGCATATGGGAAATGCACTTGCTGCGCTCCTCACCAAAAAAGTAACAAATCCAAATAAACAAAGGACCTCTTAGTGTTGGGATCATAGTTATGCAGTGTTTAGACCCTGTTCCTTCCACGACGGTGATCCGGGTTCGATTTATGGTAAGGTCACTTCTGATTTTGGCATGTAGAAAATACGGCAGATTTTT
Source organism: Medauroidea extradentata (assembly GCA_003012365.1). Lineage (NCBI taxonomy): Eukaryota > Metazoa > Arthropoda > Insecta > Phasmatodea > Phasmatidae > Medauroidea > Medauroidea extradentata. The sequence continues at coordinate 26,214 of PNEQ01098957.1, read as the reverse complement.
ATGTTGACAGGTGAGATTTCTCTGGCAAACGTTTTTTTTTTTTTTGCCTCCGGAAACGATAGTTTACAAAAAGGACTGCCTGCTCGTTTTACAATTGTATGTATGTGTTTAGTATGTATATGTGTGTGTACGTGTGGGTACGTGTTATTACATATCAGTTCACCTTCCCCTGCCTGATCACTTGAACTTGACATCTCAGTGATTTTAGTTCCCTCATGAGAATAGTGTAAGCATATTAGTTTCTTGTTTCTCATTATAGATTCTGCTGTGCACATACACCATGTGATCTAAATTGTTGCGTATTTCGTATGTAAATTAATTTTTGCTATGTTCTTCAATCTTTTCTTAGGAACGGAATGTGTTAAAATTCAAACAGCTCCCTTCAAAATTACGCATACTTAAGAGCCCACGATTTTTGGTGAAAATAATTCTGCAACAGTTTGTTTCAATGCCTTACGTGCACATCTGCAGGTCTGCTTCTTGTTTGGCAGAATGTTTAATTGCACAGGCGTGGCTCGTCTGTAATTTGCGGGTAAAACCCCGAGAGGCTGAGAATTTAACCAATCACTGGCCACGAAGCAGAGCTGCATATGTGCACATAAGGCATTGAAACAAGTTGATGCAGAGTTCTTTTCACCAAAAATCGTGGGCTCTACCCATACTGGTGTGGTTTTTGTTATGGACTAGGGATTTTATTAATACAGATGAGGTAACTGATGGCATTATTTAGAATGAATATCCACTTCTTTAAATAACTAATTTGTTAGCCTGGTCAATTCAAAATTGTGTTTGAACTATAAATTAATCAACAAACTTGTCGATGCATCCATATCAAACTGAGCCAATGATTTCAGTAATGGAATCAGACTTGATGTATTGGTGAGATCTGTTTATTCAGAATTAATTCCATAGCTTACAATCATTAATTGGTAGTGTGTTCCACTCTGTAAAACTAAACGCAAAATTCCCTTTAAAGTATATGAAGTAATCCATTTTCACTTTGAAGTATACAGAATGCTTAAAAATTTTAAGGGAAACCCAGTGAAATGCAATGTATTATTCCCTTATGAGAAAAAAACTTCAAAATTTAGCAACCAAGAAGTTAAATAACTTATCGTGCACTTTAATATTAAAATACTGCGCCGCGTGTAGACATATCTGAGAAAAAGTAACCATGATATGTGTTTGCCGAAACAGCGCGCAATGATTTCAGTTTTTTCAGATACTATTACGTTGGGATGTACTAAATACGAATACCTTTTAAAATCTCTCACAATACACAATTTTCTTACTGTCCACAATTTTCACGTAAATGCAAACTATATTGGTTCGTTATGTCGTTACCTGGACATAATAGCCAAGCCGTTTCGGTTCACGATACATCAATACTCCTGACGACGCGAAGCTGCGTACAGTGCCAATAAAAAATGTCGCCCTTCCTTAGGTAGTTTCGTCGCACCAATGAGTGATGTTTCTGGTTCATGTAGGCTATTTTTTTTTTGTAGAGTATTGTATATTCCCATCGAAAATAATACGAATTATGTTTACCTAGCAAGAATAGGGAATAATCCCATAAAATTGTACGTTATTATTGAAATTATTGTTTTTCGACTGTTCACTGATATGCTGTTCAGCATAATTGTTTAAAAGTATTTCACTGACGTAAATAAAAACATGTATTCTAAAGTGTGAATCTGTCAGGCAAATTCCATTTGTCAAAGGCATAGATTCGTTACGTTTATAATTAAATATTAATCACACTGGCTGCATTTACTAAATAGTACACTGTGATTTAGTACGTATCTAATGGATATACTTCGTTGATTGTGTGTCTCTTATAACACTGAAATGATTTACGTGAAGTTGAAGAATGTGTGTATGCAATCAAACTGGACTGTTGTTACAATTTAAACAGAAATGAAGTATTTACAACAATACTTTTCTTTCAGTGCAGTTAAAATCATTCGTATAAATTGGTCTATTTCACGTGTCATAGCTTTGCTGTAGTGTCTGTATTCTCTTCGCAATTGGATAGACTTCTAAATAATTTCTTGCTCTGTCCGTCACCCTTTACCTGACTCTCCTTTCCTCTACAGCTTAAGCGCGTTGCTAGATGCGTTCTTGCAAGTTCGTTGAAAGCAATATATCTGCATGACTGGAAGAACTAGAATACAATCGCCACTTAACTTCCGGGCGAGAAAGAGACACTGAATCATCGCCTCTCTAGTCGTCGGGCACGACGCACCTCCCAGTACCTATCTCCATCGCTCGGAATATGTTTGCAGTGGTGTAGCAGCCGGACAGCGTTCCACGCACGTAAGTGTACGTGATTACCGCACATCCGTCTTGCCGGCCACGGTGACACGGTGGCGCTTTGCTCTCTCCTCTGCTTGGCCTCCTCTCCCCTGCGGCGCTCCAGTTTCTCCAGCTCTGCCGCCTCCTGCTGGAGGAATTAGCGAGTTAAGCGCTAAACTAGCTGTCAACTTTCCAAGGTCCCAGCGATGTCATGTCAACTACATCCCTTGCCGGCCGCTTAAATCTCCCACGTCTCTGTCTTATGTTTCACCGGTATGTTACACAAGTTAGAGCCCCACTTAATTTCCTTCTTTCAGCATAGGTTACAAGGAGCAAAGAGAATAAATATATACAACTTTACACAATAACCATTAGCAATCAATAGGGCCACGATTTTGTCGCGAAAAGATTTTTGCCCCACTTTGTTTCAGTGACTCACGTGCACATCGGCAGTTCTGTTTCAAGGTTATTGGCAGCGTGTCTTTGTTCAGACACGTTTCTCATTTGACTCCACCAATCAGAATAAGATTATTGTGAGCCTGTACGTCTATAATTTGCCAAGGCCAGTGAGAGTAAAATCATCCAACCACAGACGATGTAGCAGAGCTGCAGGTGTGCACAAGACGCATCGAAACCAAATGTTGCAAAAATCTTTTCGCCATAAAATCGTGGCTCTAGCAATCAAAGACGGTATAGGACGTTCACGATAAAGTGAGCACTGCAAAAGTTTTCTTTCGGCTGTTCCGCAGCCATCTTTACTATTTTCAATATGAAACTTCTGTATAACTAAAAACAAGGGCAATAATTTCAACACTCTCAAAAGTGAACATATATTTACCCAATAAGACATATTTGTATTTAATTAAAAGTTCTGCTGAGAGCTCTCAGTTTATAGTGAACAGCCTACAATTACTTTCAATACCACAGTGTAAACACAATAATATTCTTTCACGTTGTAAGCAACACACACGTGTAAATATTGATCTTCAAAACGTGTCGAAAACCCAAAAAGAAAGCAAATGTATTTTTTAAATACGCACCCATTGATAAACACGCTGTCCAATTTTACTAGCGTTAATAATTGCGCACTTCAAAATGATGAGTACTTTAAACACGTCATGCTATTTTTGACTTGTTAGTATTTACAACCGTTATTATGCAGACAAGGTGAATAAAGCGCTTTACGACAGCGAAGACCGAATTGCGAAAATGCTTCTCAGCTCTCCAAAGAACATTTAATAAGTTTACCTCTCGTATAGTGATTTACTTGCATATGTTCATCAAATGGTTTGGTACCAATATTATACAGTGTTTTTAATTGGTTTTATGTAGCCTATAGTTCATTTATTGTTTGAACTAAACCGGAAACGTTGGTATAGTTTTCGCATAAATAAGTAAAATATATAAAAATAAAGGCTTTCGTTTATTTTCCTTTTAGCTATATTGCACATATTGCTTAAACCACCATGAATGAAATTTATGGAAGTACTTATTCTTAAATAATGTGGACATTACGTCTCGTCGTCAGCGAGGTCAATAAAAACCGTGAGACACAAATTTGTACTGGTAGAATAATCGGCCATGGCCTTGTTTAAAAAGCCGTCTCACTATTTACATGGAACGATTTTGGAAAACAACGGAAAACCGAAGTAATGATGGCCGGAGTTGGGAATCGATACCAGAACCTCCCAAATGAGAGTCAAATTATCTACCGTTAATAACAGTCACATAAACAAATGTTAAGTATTTTGCACTTTTGGGCTTCTTGTTTATTGAGCCATTCTCCACCGCTCTTGTTAGCCTTTGGCCATCATGTCAGCATTGCGAAGTATCTCCATCTTCTTTTATCTATTCACCATTATGTTCCTGACCTTCTTTAATTATTTTTGCATCTCGTATTGCTGCAACATATATAACTCCCATCTCCTTCTAGGTCTTCCCAACTTCTCATTACTATTACCTATGTGATTCATTGCTTAATATTACGGACGATATTTACGTCGGGTAAAGTTAACTAAAGGCCCTTTCATACAATCAAGTTTTGCTTATATATTCTTTAACATTTATTGAATTCAATTTCTCGAAAGTCATGCGACGCCATGCTGACGTTATGACCGCGGCCATTTTGTTGCTGACGTTATGACCGCGGCCATTTTGTCGTTAAATGTATTGAATGTCATGAATTTCTTCAAAGATTTTCGTTTCGAAGATGTTTGAAATTTTCTTGAATCAAAATATTTTACAACAGAAAAGAGATTTTTCTAACATTATTAATTAAAATGACATATTAATTGTTTTCTGTATGTGAAATTTACCATACTAAAAATAATTATAAGCATTATTTACTTTAATAATGCATACAAAAATTATAAAAACTCTTTTATTGGCTAAACCAAATATTTTTGTGTTGTAAAGGGTTAATATATAATTATAAAATATCAAATTTTTTTTTATTCTGTGCATAATTTGTTTATAAATTGTGTGATAATTTTTCAAGTTGTACTTTCAATGTTTATTGAATCAAATATCTTGAATAATTGTGTTATCCAATTAATTTAATTCAAGAAAAAGAATTCAATAAACATTTGATGGTGTGAAATGGTCTTAAGCTTTAATGCAATGTATTAATAGAGCCAGTGATTTTTGGTGAAAAGAATTTTGCAACAACTTGTTTCAATGCCTTATGTGAACATCTGTTTATCTGCTTCGTGGTCAGTGATTGAAATTTTATCTTTCGGCGTCTCGGGATCCTACCCGCAATTCACAGACGTGTAGTGTCGCGGTAACATTGTTCTGGTTGGTGCAGTCAAATGACCCACGCCTCTGCCCCATTATATTCTGCCAATAACCACAGACCAGAGTTGCAGGTGTGCGTGTAAGGCATTGAAGCAAGTTGTTGCAGAACTCTTTTCGCCAAATATCACTGGCTCTTTGTATTAATTTCCGACGCTTTTCTGTCGTCACTGGTAAGTCACTATTTGACTGGGACAAACTGGTGCGCTGCTACTGCGGACGTTCTGTGATTCGTCTGTAAAAAGCTACCCCGAACCACACAACCATTGTACAGACATACAGAGCGCAAGACGAAACACTGACTTGGAGAATACGCTGGCAGAAAAGTTTCTCTCGATTTTCCACCATCTCTACAAATGACAATTATTTACTTGGGCAATCTGTTATCTCATTATTATCTTTACATTTCTAAGGTATTTAATTCTAGCCTTTCAGGAATTTTTATTAGATATTAAAATCTGCACGTCTCTACGTTTCTTATAATGTTCCACCTTAATACTCAGAACATTAAGTATTGCATATTAAGGACGGACGGTTGTTTTATTGTATTTTTAGTATTTGAGTCATAACATTTATTCAGATTATTGTATTATCAAAATTATCTCTTCGACAAAGCATTGGATATATTCTTCGTAAACTGCTTGACATACATAATAATGGAAACTTTTATTAATTTGTCATTGAGAACTATTGCAAGAGAATTCTTTAAAATTTACCTATAAATCAAAGGACATACTGTATGGCCAGCACAGTACCCGTTTGCTCATTTGTGGAATTTTTTTTTATTTTACACCTTTACACATATATGCCTGTGTATGAGGCGCTGTATTGTATACACCTGGCCTTTCCATTCCTGTATCTTTATCTTAATACCGACCTCGGTAGCATAGTCGGTTAGGCGCCGGTCTACGGTGCGAGAGGTCCTGGGTTTGGATCCTTGACCTAGCTTGGATGTCGTGTTGCCCTTTCACCTCATCTTTACCCTCGGCGGCTCTTGAGACCTCGTTGTTAGAGGACAGAAAACCCTCGCTCCTCATCTTTATCTTACTTCCACCATGTTTCACAGTGAAGAATTCGGAGAGTTTTGGTAAGCGCTTACCTAGGAGTTATTTAGCCTTGGTATGGAATATGCGAGTTGAATACGAAGCAATACGCCGAGGTCAATACTGCTCAGGAAAACATGCTAGTTAACGGCAACGTCCGGTAACTTTCCCACACCCGAAAATCGGGAGCGACGCCACTGGAAGCGAAACCGGATCGTCTTGTTTGGGGATGAGTGTTTGCTAGATAAGTAGTATATTTATGTTGATTCGGGCCGTATGTATTTTAATAGCACAAAAATGCATTCGGGTGTGTTCAGCAGCATTCAGATATGTTCTTGATTTTTCATCTCTTAATTTCTCTTTTTTTTTTTTTTTTTTTTCAACTGGACAGAATTTCTCTTTACTCGACGCGTCAGAACACAATTTTTCTGACAGCCATCTCAAAGCGGTTTGATAGAGCATTTGTTTTCATGCGTTACTGATCGATGCTGCCACTGAAAAGAAATAATTTTTATCAAGCAATTCTTATTATTTTTAAATATTATGTTAATTTGTTTATACTATGTATTGCTATTAATAATTTATCTTATTTAATTTTTGTTGTAACCTGGTTTGTTTTCCTTATGTGTGCGCATAATGGTATGTATTTCCTAGATGTAGACCTATTCTAATTTATTTATTTTCTTTATTGCCGTATATACATATTAGTCTAATATGTATTAACTACCAACTTCCTGATTTAAATCCTAATATAATTTTTTTCCTTTTGCGTTTTAATGTTATCTTATTTATTAGTTTATAAACATTTTTTTTTTTAATTTACACTCTGTTTATTATCGTTGTGGCATGTTATAACTGTCTCGAATTTTTTTTTAAACCATTATTTTAAAATGTAATGTTAGAAGTCGTCTTATCAACATATGGTATAATTTACACGATAATGACTGTTCCTCGCTCTTATTCGTTAGCACAGAAAATTTACTAGCAGAATATCTCGTTTTTATCATTTCGCGAGTACTTTTAGGATCTGATTGCTTCGTGTTTTATTTCTTTCGAATGAAAGAAACTGTATTCACGTTCCAAGTTTTAACTGTTTACATAACACGGAAATGCAAACGTTAAATTTCTCAAGATATGTAGGCTATGTGCCACACAAACCAAATACATAATTAAAATTGAACATGCGTTTTGTCTTGATAAATTACTGTATATATTAATTTGCCAAAATATGTATGTGCCAGACAACCCAAATACATAATTAAATCTGTACATACGTTTTGCCGTCATAAATTACTGTATAGTTTGTGTTCCCAGTAGATTAATAGTAACATAATAATGTAACTTTGTAAAATTGCAATGTCAAATCAGATCCGTTTCCACTAAGTAAAATTTGTTTAATTTATTTATGATACACGATTTACGTAAATCAAACGTTATTTTAATGCATTCGTTTTAAGTATTTGTAATTTTTATTTTTCCTTGGGTTAGTTAATGTTCTTAATTTTAAATGTACTTCATAAAACAAGGATCTCCTACCGAGTACTTTTCAACATTAACAAAGAGTTACCAGGTTAACTGAAGACCCCACTGTCCTTAACGTTGTTGGCAATTAACCAAGCATATTACTGTCGATAAAATAGTTATTGAGAGATGACATAATTATTTTAATGGAATGTCTTATTCTAAAAATTCAAACCTAAAACAGTAAATAAACCGCGTATTGAAAGGGTACCCACCCGCGAGCACTGTATCATACCTACTCCAATATTTCATAGTGATAAGGCCATATAGAAACAGGTCTGAACATTTGGAGTTTAAAATAGACCCTCATATGACTGATTGACGCCACTGGTGTTGTTTTAACATTGCCTAAATGGATCTACAAGGAGCAAGCTCGTGCCGGAGCTTCTATGAGCACTACTAGTACGATACTATATTGCATAGTTAAAACAACACTTCATTGCTAGTGGCGCTTTCAGTCATAAAGGGGTCAACTCAACAGAATTGGTGATAGGCTAGTGTCCAAACCACGGTCCAAGAATTACAGGTCTGGACACTAGCCTATCTACCAATACCTATTTAGTTGACACCTTTATATCTGAAAGCGCTACTAGCAATGAAGTGTTGTTTTAACTCTGCAATATAGTATCGTACTATCAGTGCTCCTAGCAGCTCCGACACGAGCTTGCTCCTTGTAGATCCATTTACGCAATGATATAACAACATCAGTGGCGTCAATCAGTCACATGAGGGTCAATTTTCAACCCAAATGTCCAGACCTGTTTCTCTATGGACGTGGTCCAGACCTGTAATTCTTAGACCGTGGTATATGCATGTAGTTGGTAATATCATCCATTGTACTCCAGCCTCCGTGCCACAACGACATTAGCGTGCAATGTTTCAAGTCACAATCCCACAGACCAGAGCGAGGTGACGAAACAGTAACACGCTAGACTCGCATTCAGTAGAATCTGGGTTCGATCCCCGGCTCCGGCCATCCTGATTTCGGTTTTCTATGGTTTCCCGAAAAACCACAATTGGAATGTTGAGATGGTTTCTTCAGAAAGGTCAAGACAGACTCCTCCCCCAGCTCCTGTCATTGTACCAATGTTTGTGTCACGGTCTCTAATTACTTCACTGTCGATGAGAATTAAAGCCTACTTACCAGCCGATGACTTATGGCCTAGGCATCTGCCGGTTCCCCAGGGATGACGTGAAGTGAAACCCTATGATGAAGAAACGATTGTATGCGAAGGGCACGGGAAACGTAAGTCGACCACGTTTCCCACATACGAAAAATCGGAGACCGACCCCACCAAAAATAGAACCCCAATCGCTTTGGTGGGAAGCATAACATCTAGCCCCATGCACCAAACAACCTTACAATTCTAATACGTTAAAGTTTTAACTATGACAGTTCCAATTATAAAATTTTATTTCACACGGTCTTGCTCGTACTCCGTTAAATATTGCACAAAATCTGAATTTATTCACGTCGCATTGTCAATAAAATTAAAAATATTTTAATATTTTTCTTGTATGCCACGCTTTAAAACATTATTTTTTTGTATAAAATATTTTCGTATGAAAATACTTGTGAGATATAAAACGCATGACGTCGGGCGCAAGCATTAGATCTGATTCATGAATAGTGTTACTACACCGCACACAATATGATTTGTTGTGTGAATTTTCTCAAAATTTTCTCAACTACAAATATACTACTCTCTGCACTCTTTATTTTTATCTACTGCATACGCCCCACGTTTTGGTTTTAAATCTTTGAAGTATTTTCATAGGAGAAAATGTTTTAAAATTTTTAGTTCTTTTAAAAAAATGTGGTAGCGCTATATCAATATTTTATATTAATAATTATTTTCTCCTCTCTTGCCTTACGTGTCCTAAATTTCGCAATCGAATTTAAAAAATCAGGAAAATAAACAAATTGACCTAGGTGAAAGCGAGTTAATACAGTACGGTCGTCCAATTCTGAGCAATGTTAAATTTCCAAGCTTCTAGCTCATCGGGAAGTCAGTTTATAATCGACCGCCAAATTTTTACCTAATAAAACAGACAAGCAAAAGTGTAGGACTTAATATTACATTGCCATACAGTTCTGAGCTATGTTTAAAGTTTCAAGTCTCGAACTCATCGGGAAGTTAGTTGAACGCCGTTCGCAAAATTTGTACGGAACAGACAGACAAGACAACAAATTGAAATAACAAAAATGTGGCAATAAGGCACATACAATAATACAACTCCCCATATTCATTGCTGAGATAATAAACTACAAAAATAATATCCCTCAGTTTGAATCTGTCATATGCTGGTTCCTGCTCTAAGTATGACATAAAGTAATAAATATTTATTTTTAAGAGATATTTTGAAGATACGTAATGTACATAAATAAAGTACATAAAAGCTAACTGTCCTTGCACATGCATACACGCAAACACGCACACGCATTTTGGGGGAAAATGAATATTATACAAAGTTCCTTGCACTAATCATTAAAATGAACTTCTTTATACATTAACTGTGAAATAAATAGTTTGCACACGTATAGTTATTTAAAAAAGTGAATGAATGTATCAATATTCAAGACGACGTCCTTGCGCTATTTAACTGTGCACTTAATCCGTACACAAAAAGCTCAAATTAGGTATATTTTTGTTTGTGTGTATATATATATATACATTTATTTATTTATTTATATAGGATGTCCAGGAACAAACTCGTACTAAGCACACCACGTGAATGGTTGGCTAAATTGGATACGAAAATGTTTATGGCAAAATGCTGTACTATGACATTTTACGTTCACAATATGGCAATAGAACACTGTACTTAGTTCCCTCTTGTACTATCCAGATACCTTATCATATTACTACTACCACTGTACTGACACACGCATATTGTTAGTGAAGGTTAATATCCCGAGCAGTCCAAATATAATTCTACGTTTACTCGACGTATCATACATGAAATAATATACCTGGTTGTGGAGCGCATGAGAGGACTTACTCCGTGCATTGTTGCCACATCGTGCATGCATTTTCGTCTGCAATTTAGCGCAGTATTCGAGGGGTGTGCTAATCGTGCGTTTGTTTCTGGACAGTGAGACCATAACATGCCGGGGGCCGCGGTGGCCGAATGGTCAGACCATTCGCCCCCGACCAAGGCCACAGACGACTAAGATATACCAAGGCGATTCAGGTTCCCCGGCGGGGCAGGTTCCCAGATGTGGGAATAGTTCCGGACGATGCTGATGTTCGGCGGATTCTCTCGAGGATCTCCCGTTTCCCCCGCCCTTTCATTCCGGCGCTGTTTCACACTCACCTCATATCACCCCTCACCAGCGCTGAACAATATTTCTCACTCACTCACCATAACGTGCCAAAACAAAATACGAGGGTGATTCTTCCGTTTCCAGCGCAATGTTACACCACCAGGCACCGGCACAGAGCTAAGGCGGTCGCCTACCTCACGCTTCAAATACGCGTCAGTGTGTTCGTAAACAGGTTTTAACTACGAAACAATTCCAAGCATGCCCATTGTCAAAACGTACGAAACAAAAACACACTTCAGACAAGGTCGGAGCTCATTAAATACTTTGTTTATAAGCCCTCCAACATAGCTAAAAACAGCCTTTGCTAGAGACATTCCAACAGTAAACTTGTATGGTCGCATAGTGAATACGGTTCGGCGGGAACCTTGCACGCTAGTTCAGGGCTTGGCTCGTTGAGGCGATGCGGCATTTGATGTGCGTTTCAGAGTCGTCCTTACGTCTGAGCCTCTAACGCGTAGGTAGGCGGCGCCCTTAAATGTGTTTTCCAGCCAGTACATGGGCGCAGTATACGGGGCCCCTGGCCCACAATTGTCGTTGGCTGGCGCTTAGCCGTGGCCAGCAGCTGTGGGTGACACACATCGCCAGCCCCACCTTTCTAGTTCCGCACGGACATGCTTGTCACGTCACTACGTACAGCTCTGGTGCACTGCCAGCACCCAGTCCCCTTCGCTATCCAAGGACACGTCATTAAGGCCATCGCCTTTCCCTCTAGTCATCTGTTCTAAGTCATCAGCCGCGCCATTCTCTTTCTCTTCTGGGAACTGCGATGCTGTAATGGTCAGACCACTAGCCTCCTGCCATCCGGATACTAGTCGCAGTGAGGTTAACCCTGTGTTTTGATTGTTGGAAACATGGCGGAAGTTACTGTTGGCCAGTGAGATTCTTCGGGGTGCTCTCGTTTTCCTCGTCTCCGTATTATTCCGCTGCAACCTACTCGCATCACTTCAAACTCACCATCGCTCAAAACATGCTGACCTTCACGTTTTCTCTTTCATTACTGTGCTTTAAGGTTGTTCAAGTGGGGAAAAAACATAATTTTATATTTGTATGAAATAGTGTTAGTTTTGTACACATTACTTGAGAGTACATATACCTCTAACGGAAAAAAAATTAGCTCATCTAGTTTTCCCGTAATGGCACTTCAAAGTCAAAATTTGCGTATTTTTACATCATACAAAACTTGAAAACCAGTTAACATAATGAAATGAAAAAAATCATATCAAAACTACGCGTTACTGTCTATGGCCTGTAGCATTTAAAACCCGTTACAAAAAATGTTTATGTTAAATAAAAAATTTCAAA
>PNEQ01098957.1:0-13832 GCA_003012365.1 Medauroidea extradentata | reverse complement strand
AACGATGATATAGGTAAAGACAATGCATTTTCAAGAATCATTTGAGGCCAAATATCTTATTTGGCTAACATATTTACATTAAATTTTCTTTTTAAATCTTACGACTTTATTTTAATATTCACCTTAGGAATCCAGAAGAACTACAAACATACAACGAAATAGGCAAGAATACCATGTTAAACGTTTTTTTTTTACTAGTATACAGCCCAATTTTCCTCTATCTGTGTCTCTTTAGAGTACATATGATAGTAACTCCAGCCTACAAACCTTGAACCTTGCGAAAAGTTTCTGCACCTCGTCGTAGGCAATGCACATATTAAGTAAGCCCCACGCATCAAGTATTAATAACTAATGAGTCTGATTGTGGCCGCAGATATGAACTTATTGTAACAATTTAATACATATACTCTTTATATTTGTCGCGAGGTAATATTAATACAAAATTATTTATAAATAATAACGGTCAAATATATTTAAAGTACATAATTATTACTGTCTCTCTTTAGACTATCCATATAGTATTAAATGTAAGTTTTAAACTTTGTATATGGTTTAATTTTTTCACAAGAATTAAAAAAAAAAAGGTTTTTGCAGTTTAGCTATAAAATAATCTCAAGCGTTGTTTATTGCAGGTGATTCGGTAAGAAAGTTATGACCTTTTGTATTTGTTCACTGGTTTTTCAGGGATTAAACAAACGAGGATTGGTTTCGTCTAAAACATGAACGTATAAATGTGTAACTACAGCCTGTCACGGAAAAGAAGCCCGCCCTATTCCGGAAGTTATTTCTATAGTTCATCCACGAGATGGCGTTCCTTCTTTCTTTGAGCTTTTCTGTTGTTGTGTGTTATGTCACCCTGCGCTATAAGCAGGATTTATATTCAGAACACTAGGCGACTCTACAGTGTCTTGAGTCTATGCTGAGTTGTCGCAGTTGTATCATACCGAACTGATTTCTAATATCGATTAAACCCTTTTAAACGTCAGAACTGTTAATACGATCACTACCACTCCTGCCGAGCAACAAATATTAAAACAATTTTAAATGTAAATAACTGCTGGCCACTACACACTAACTTCTTGTACCAAAGCCATTGATATGTACAGTACTTATATTGTTTTTTTTTTTGTAATATATTTACAATACTCACAGAGACTTTCAAATGGGAAAATAAAGTCACAGTTACATGTTTTTAAAACATGTTATGATTTGTTTATAGTAGCAGACAAAATCTCTGTAAGAATAAATAAAGGCACCTTTCTGCCAACTTACCAGCGTCAACAATTTGGCACAAGACTTAAATCCGTTTTTAGCTCTGTCGCGACTACAACGAGAAAAAGAAATAGAAAAACTCTCAATTATGGAATTCGCGTCATATCCGCCAGTTTTGCTGCGCTGACATCGCATAAGCCTCCACACTGACTGGCTGTCAAGTAAGAGAGCGTGAGAGATTTTGGTCAGCGCTTCAACGAGGTCTTCAGCGATAGTGAGAGGTGACGTTGTGTGAGTGTGGAGCAGCACAGGAATGAAAGGTAGCGGAAAACGGGAGATCCCAGAGAAAACCCGCTGAACCAGGGGCTTCGCACGGCATGGTTCCCACATTCGAAAATCCGGGAACCGACCCCACCGAAAATCGAACCCGGATCGCCTTGGTGGGAGGCGATCGGTCTGACCATTCGGCTACTGCGGCCCTTTGGCTGGCAAGTTTTGTTATTCACGTCGCGCCCTTCGCGTCGCGTCTGTCGCGCTATTGTGATTCAAGCATTACATTTGAGTCGCTGAACTAGCGCACAGTACATTTTATTGTTTCTCCAAATCTACTGAAAAGTATACTGCAGCATATGTAGATACTTGTGTGGTTTAGTATCAGTTAAGTTACTAAATATTGAGATATAAGTGTGCGAAACAGTAACTTTTATGTTGTGTTGGATAGTTCGGAAGCTGGATTTTCGATTCGTGAAAATTCTTGAAAGTACCCAACAACCGACGGCTCTGAAATGTCTATTTTTACAGATATCTGTAGACTTAAAATAGTTTCGCAATAAAAGTGTATTTCTAACCACGTGCAAAAACAGCTAAGTAGGCGAACTCATTAATATTCTCGCAATAATTCCCATTATTTAGGTCATTAGAAGAATTGCCTATTTAGCTTAATTTTGTCAATAAAAGTGAATAAAGTTTTGAGTGTACAAATGGAAGGAGGAATTCCTATGCTCCAATGATTTTCGTCAAATTGCGACCGCATTAACTCAAGTAATGAAGGGCGTTTTTAATGAGATCCCAGTAATGTGATTTACAGTAATGAGTAAATTACACATGTTATGAATATCACCATTCTCCAACAAGATGATCCGGATCTATTCCCGCGGCGTAGGTCCCTGGAATTTTGCCATACGATGCCATTGGTAAGCGGGTTTTCTCGGGGATCTCCCGTTCCCCCACCCCCCTCATTCTAGTGATGCTCCATTCTCACATAATGTCGTCCCCCACCAGCGCTAAATACCTAGACGTTAAGCTCTGACCAAAATTTCTTCACTCACTCAATGTCACCATTTCAGATGTAACCTCGCCTGTAATAACATTAAACTAGACTAGCCTATCTATTTCTCTCTCTTTTTCTTTCTTTTTCTCTCGTTCTCGCTCTTGAACGAAAAATTCATAGCGTCCGCCGTTACTACAGTCTTTTCACGGTAGTGTAAACACTTCTGAAGACCATCCTGTTCAAATAATATACGTTTTATTGCAACATTTGAAGTTAAATTTAAAGTGTGGTGAAATGTACACACAATATTTATTACTTACAACGCTATGTTTATTGCAGCAAGTGATCGATAGATACCTAATTGTAGAAAGGGGAAAAGTTACTGTAGCAACACAAGTGATGACTTTACCATTAACAGACACTAGCAGTACTTAATTTATAAATTTAAGACACACAGAAGCGTTGTTATTATGAAAAAAAAAATATATATATATATATATATATATATATATTCTTCTCTGACTGTGCTTGCAGTGCACAACTTGAATCATCTAGTGCAACATGTCTAGGTAAGTGTAGGTGTTAAGGCCATGATTCAACATTTCTATTGTTTTCACGATAATTATTTTTTTATTCATAAACAGAAGCAGATGCCGAAAAACTGTTATACACTTCGGTTAAAAATTGCTTTGTATGTATTATAATTCTTTCTACACAAAAATCAAACAGATGTGTCTATTTAACTAATAGT
The DNA here is from genome assembly GCA_003012365.1 of Medauroidea extradentata. Classification (NCBI taxonomy): domain Eukaryota; kingdom Metazoa; phylum Arthropoda; class Insecta; order Phasmatodea; family Phasmatidae; genus Medauroidea; species Medauroidea extradentata. Next base: position 10,599 of record PNEQ01098957.1, on the reverse strand, counting down.
AGGAATTTTTTAATTACATAATTAGTTAAAACCATTGTGTGTTTGTCTAGAAGAAAATTAGTTAACATAGCATGCACTGTCGCTTTATTTATGCTAGGTCACTAAACAACGCAACATGAGCACGAAACGTTTGGTACAAGGTGAACCGCAACATTTACTTTCACTGTCCAGAGCTTACGGACTAGATGCTATTTAAAGACGACTTGAAGGGTGACGCGTGCACTCTGTGAAAAAACCGGTGCTCTTTGAATCTGCAGATGCGAAGCTGTTTCCGTGTACACATTTCGCTGTTTGTTACGTCATCGCACTTTCACTCGGAAGTTCTGCCAAGCCTATCGGTGACCATCGCACGTTCACGCGAAACAGTTATTTAATCCAGTGACCTCTTTACAGCTGGAACACTTCAACATTGTATAGTTCACTCAGACACATCACACATTTTGCGAATTTATTTTGTGGCGTATCTACCCTAGTTGAATATTTTGAACAGATGAATCGCCTTAGATGAATACATAATTTCTTGATTAAATGTAACGAATGATAAAACTAAAATAAAGTAACAATTTTTAATGAATGAGTGAGTGGTGATATTTTGGCTTGCAATTAATATCTACGTCCTTAGCACTGGTGAGGGTGACATGATGTGAGTATGCAGCAGCGTCGGAATGAAGGGACGGGGGAAACGGGAGGTCCTCGAAAAAAAACCCGACTTGCGGTATCGTCCGGCGCGATTCCTAAATGCGTAAGTCCGGGAATCGAACCCAGAACGCCTTGGTTGGTGGCAATTACTCTAACCACTGCACCAACCTCCGCCCCAAAAATGTTGTATGACGACTTTCCTGAGCGTTACTTTTAGCATTAGCCATGAGTTTTTAAAATTTTCCTTCTTTGCAGAACAATAAATGTGAAATGTTTAGGCGTCCCTCAATAAAAAAAAGAAGTCTTATGAGTTAAGTACATACAATTATAAGTTTTAACTGATTTGGGAAATAACCGTTTTAACAATAACAGTTAGAATAAGTTATAACACGATTATGCTAGATTACATTCCTGACAGTTTATATGAAAACACAAACAATTTCTTTGAACACGTAAACTATTTTAATTATTTAGTGTTTAATTTCCAATCCAAAATATTTCGGATATTTTAATGGCCTGGATGCGCCAAGAATTTAAGCACTTTCGTTAATATTGTGATAGAAAAATAATTCCTTCTGTGTATCAGAATATTTTTTCACCAGTGCATATGACCTGCTAGACTGCAATATGTTAGTTATTCTGTACCAAATATAACTGCTTCGTTACTTATGTACGGTTTCCAAGTAATGTGTGAGCGATTTAGGTAATTAAAATGTATTTCAGTCAATTCAAGTTTGTAATGCACGTGTGTTATAATGTAATCTTAACCAGTAAACATTTCTCGCACACGAGATTCCTAAATTGAATGGGGATAAAATAGTGTTAAACAATATTTTGGCTATATGTTCCCATGATATCTGTACTATGCTGTAATCAGATAATAATCGGTACCGCCATCAGATACATATATTTATGTATATTACCCCTCCTGAATTATATTCGTCAGTCACTTTGATTTTTAAAATTTCAAGTATAAATATTTTTTAGTCCTTACATCATAACCAACTCACGCCGTGTGCTTGACCACTTTCTTTTATTTTTAACAAATATCTTTTTAAAACAATTACTTAAAAAATGTCTTTATATTACAGTTTTGTTATTTCCAAAGACAATACAGGAATGAGGTCTGTTTTAGCTAATACGATAAGAATGCATTTTCTAATGAAGTTCCTTATTTTTATACTTGTCTATAAATCACATTTATCATAAATGGAACCCGACTACAGTTCCTGGTATCTTATTGTTTCTTTATTATTTCAACTAACTCTTTTATTTTTATTGCCATTTTATGAGTTCAATCAACTCAGTAAGTATGTTGTACACATGTATTTTGTTTATTAGTATTAAATAAAAGTAATTACGTTTTACTGTGAATTCACCAAAAAGTAAGACCACAGTCGTTATACAAATTTATTATTATAACGTACCCGTGATAAACCACCGTCTTAAATAAAACTATTTTCACCTATAAAATATGCCATAATGCTCTATCAAACAAAAAATATAGTAATACCTGCAGATATTTTCACTATAAAATAAAATATACAACGACAGTTTACCTTGTTTTCACAATATCTGTGTAATGGTCGAAATTTTTAAGAGTGGTATTAGGGATTCATCCAAGTACCACAATTTTTTTTTCAGTGCTGTAAGGATTAAACGCGGGGGGTGCTTAAATTCTCATCGTTTTGTCGAAAATTTTTGCTGTCTTCAGGTAAAATGTTCTAGTGGTGCGTCGAGGGATTGTGCAAATTAGTAGTTTGGTAACGCGTTGACAAGCATTTGTGATATCAGTTAAATATTCTTACAATAAATGCCAACTGTGGTATTATTTCATGAAATGTTTTTACACTTTATAAACACGCCGGCGTATTGCTGTATACAACAGTTGTACCCAATTCTGATTGTAAGACGTGCGTAGTCTTAATTTTTGCACTATTAATATAATTTCAAACAATCAGGTAAGTTTTAATTAAAAATACGCTTTCAAGGGCAAACGTTAGTTGAAAAAACGAATTCAAAAAGGTTACATCTCGCATTGAGTTGAATGATTATCTTCAAACAAGCGTTTCCTATGTTACAATTAAATCCACAGGCTGAATATTTATGCGTACGGTATAACTACGAGGAATTTTCAAAATGCGTGTTCGTATATTATGCTTCTGAGAGAATGTAGTGTAATTTAACTGGCAACGTTCATTTAGTTAATTTCATTCAGGTCTAAAATAAAAAACTTAGATTACTACAACAACATCAAAAGCATACAAACTATAGTCTACCGATACCCATTGAACTTTAATGAAACATCGAGTACTTAATGCGTTAAATTATAAATGCTCCAGAAGTTGATTCCGCATGAAAAAGTAAGCACACATTATATGAGACATGTTCAAGACAAGATAATATTAATGAAGGTGTGAACATTTGAAAAATATCATTTAAAACGTAACTTTCTAAAATATATACATACAAATTAATACTAGTTCAGTTACTAATATGTAGGATATCTTTAGTGAAATCGATCATTTTAATCTGTAAATAATTCAGGCTTTAAATAGACCCCTTTCATGAAAATAATTGGGGTGGCCACACTCACATTGCATGTAATTTCTTGGCTGATAGTTATTCTGAACAATTAATGTTATCTATTTCTTTGGTGGAAGTAGCACTTTATTCCTACATACGAGACTTTGTTTTTTTTTTTTTTCACAGCTACCGTTGTGTGCATTTCTATGGTAAACGAAGAATACTAGAAGCTAGCAACAAGCAGACCATTTTTGTTCCTTACGATGTAGGCCTATTGCTCGAATAGACAACATTAATTGTTCACAATGTCTCATGGCAAAGAAATGGTATGAAATATGAGGGTGACCACTCCTAATATTTTCATGAAAGAGCGAGATTTAAAGCAATGCTCTTTAGTTTCTACTTTTTAAACAATATTAATGTTTTATTCCTAAACGAGAGTAGATATAAAAAATCTGTCTGGCAATTTTGTTGACTGATTTTTTCAAGGCGATAAATACTATGGTTTTAGCTAATTATGTAACTAACAAAATTCTGGTTAATTGACCTTTTAGTCAAAATGTGCAGTTCATTGCTTTAAAAATTAGCTATAGTGGCAAAAATTATTCCAAGCAAAACTGCCAGACTGATTTTTTATATCTACTCCCGTTTAAGTTAAAAAAGAATTATCGAAAAAACAGTAGAAACTACCTTGAAGCTAAACTTTTTACAGGTTAAATATCTCAGTATCAGCTAACATGAAACACATATTCGTAATTTAACTCCTAAAATGTTTGTGATATTTCGACAACTTGCTATTTTTACAATCGATTTTCCAATTACTCGTACATCACTTACTATTCTATGTTCTTGAAAGTGTCCCATATAACGCCTGCTTAATTGTTTTGTGCGGAATCTTCTACAGGAGTTTGGGACGTTAATTTAATTACATCCTGCATAAATAGAAACTCAACGGTATAACTACAGCAAAATAAATCGTAACAGTTGACTTTTTACTTCCATTACAGAAAAAGGAATGTTTGCTTATTGGATTCGTAAGGTTGGTTTACAAACATTATTTTATTCATGGACAGAACAGTTTCATTAGGGAAACCAACTTGCTTGGTATTTCAGTTTGTATCCCATATAACAATACGCACGGGATATCTAACATGCGTAGGTGAGAAGAACAACTACATGTTGTTTCCATTCACGAGAAATCCTTAGTAGTGAAAAACATATCTCACCGATATGAAATATATCTTGTTTTTTGGGAAGAAGGAAAATATAAATATAATAATTATGGCAGTAATAAAAGGGGTTCCGTAACTAAAAATACTAAAACAAATGTGAAGCAGCGGTAATTCCTCTATAGTCCCTTAACACTCACGGTTTGAATGGAGCGTTGATTGTGTCTCATTAATAGTCACGATACGTTTTCAACTGCCAGCGCTGAATGGAGCCGTATAGGACTCTTTTATTTTTATATTTGACATTCTCTGCAGTCCGGTTACATAACGCGTTTGTAAACGCGCACACATTGACGCGAAAGTTGTAGCGACAAAAGTGTCTCAGATTAAAAAAAGCAGTAAGAAACTAATATATACTCCCCGTTAGCAATAACGTGGAAATATAAAACGAATACTGTATAATTCATCTCTACAAATACGCTAAAAAGAAACATCTTTCGCTAGAATAACACAGCCCTCAGGCTGCGTATGTTTTTTTAATATGGTTCGTTTCATTCATTATTTGTACATATGTATATATATATATATATATATATATATATATATATATATATATATATATATCTGTGTGTGTATGTGTGTGTGTGTGTCTAGGTAAGTACTAATTTTTCAGAGCAATATAGTACACAGTCACAGAAAAAATAGCAATTTATATTTCTTATTTCTTATACTACATATAGCGTTTAAAACACAGAGAGTGGTCAGTGAAATACAATGAAAAGTAAAAAATATGTTCGTCAAATTTTTTCATTACATAGACGTTGTCGCGCTGCTGTAATTATAGGTCTGTATAAACTATGCTGGAAAAACGAATTTGGAATATTATTTTACTTTTGTTTTTGCTTTTATCAAATAAATGAAAAAGAGGTTTTTCCATCCCTTTGTAAAAAAAAACCTAAGCAAAAATATGAGTCCATCCAGGCCAAGGACATATACTCGCAGAAGAAATTTACCTGTGACTTGAACATATTTTTGTCGGCACTTAACATTTAGATATTTTATCGCTGGCGAGGGATGGCGTGGGACGATTATCGAGTATCTCTGGAATGAGTGGGCGGGTGAACCAGGATATCCCCGAGAAAACCCGCTAACTAACGGCATTCTCTGGCACGATTCCAGGACACGAAAATGCTGGTCTACTTGGTCTGGATTCAAGCCTTATGGTGAAGCAAGTTCCCTAGCTACTCAGCTAACAACGGGTCCAGAATTCACGTGTGAAAGTGAGGGCGGGTATGTTACTTTGTAATGGAAGGTGTGCTGATCTGCGGGTTACAGGGATGTAACGGCGATGAAGGGAGAGTTGCTGAGCAGGATGCGGGCACCAGCTGACCTTTGACCGGATCTGCACGAGACTCTCTCTGTAAAGCCTGACATTGAGGCGGGACGGGGGCGAAGCGTCCAAAGACAGAGCTGCTCAACGCGCGGAAACTGTTAGTACGCATTCACTTGTTAGGCGGTTATAAGAAGTCACGACTTGAATAAGGTTGTGTCTAAAGTACCTACCAGCATTTCAGATTTTTAATTTGGTAGGAATAGAAAAAATTATATTTGTTATTCTTTCTTTTATATTTTACAAAACTAGACGTCCGCAAAACATTTTTACGCAATATCATATTTATATTGCATGTAGTAACCATTACGGCTTTTGTCTTCCATAATTTAAACACTGTGAATTTAATTGCACTTTGCTGTTGGTTTGTAGTTGCGTCAAGCGGGTTTACTTTGTGCCAGCACAGCAGCTTACCCTACTACTGAGTAGGGTTAACCAGAAGTTAATCTAGAAACCACTCTCGTGGCTTACTGGACACTTGAAAACTATAGCTCGTGTTACTGTTTGAACGCTCCGAGCTGAAATTTTGTCCTACCCACCCTAACCTTGTGACTTACTATAACCACCTGTTATGGTCAGGCTGGGTATAATCTTCATCGTTCAGCGTGTGTACCTGAAGTAATATCTCGGAGAGTGATTGTTTTTGATTTTATGTGTGCAGCAATTGTAATACATGCCTTTAAAACTGTTAAAAACGCTGATGGGGGATATTTAATTTGTAAGGAGCTAGAGCTGTAATGAAAACTTATTTTACTGTTAAAACACTGTAGGAATAAAAAAGGCAATACGAATACATGACAGTGCTAGATATAACATGTATTGCAATAACAATAATTATAAACAGTATATGACGGATTCTTCCACGATATGGATAACACGTATTGATTTTTACCCATGTCGTAAATTATATGAACGAATGCTACTGAGAATACAAATCCAACTATGAAAATTGACCGTTCCTGCGCATTTAAGTGTGTGTTTGCAGAGGGACTCAACTGTCACGAATACTGATATATGTAGGATTTGTTGTAGCATTTTAAAACAGTTGCGTAATAACATTATGATAAATTGTGAGCTTTGGTCAAGGGTTTCATTTTTCCAACAGATCTGCGAGTGATGCTTACAGTTTTCTTGAGCTTCTGACAGATCTTGAGAGACTGTTTCTTTGTTGAAATTTGTGTAGCGATTGTCACACTTTTATGCTTTCGTATCTGGAACAAAACAACAGTTTTAAGCTGTTACTTTCCCGTTGCATTATTTTTCTTTTCTTCAACAAGTTCTTCTGTTTTCTTCCTCTCATTTTCGCATGTATCACACAAATAAGTCATCACTATTGCGTTTTGTGGACCACTTGGTCACATATACCTTGTAGGTGTGAACATTTATTTTATAAGTTTACTGTAAGGGGAGGATAACATAGTTTCATCTGTAGATACATCGTTGAGTGTGAGAGTTGCGAAGTTTGATATAATGCGGATAATATAATGTTGATTATTATGTTAGAAATGTGCGGTGTTAAAAAAAACTGTAAAAGACGTATATAAAATATTATACTTATATGCTTGCCATGTATTTTATGTCGAACATCCCTGTGATTGTCACTTTTTCCCTTCTGATCATATTGTAAGTTCTCATATAAATAAAACACGAACATAATAAACGTTTTCTGCTACATGTTTATTGTTCTCGTTAATTTTCACGTTGAAAGTTATAATGTATCCTACAGTTTCATTTATCACACTAACACATGTTCTTATCGTGTCCGCATACTTTAGTTTGCTAGTGATTATTTACCAAACATTTCATTTATTGTTAATGCTTGTGTAATTTTTATCATTAGGATCATGCAAATAATTTCATTCTTGCATTCCATCAGCCTCTCTTTCAAGGCTCAATTCGTAGTGGCACGCATAGACATCCACAGTTGATTATGCAGAAGATTTATACAATAACCAAAACATAGTAAACACGCACGGCGTGACTAAACTCGGCCTCAGCTGAAAACTTGGGTGCTTCCATTCTCTGCTTGTTTTCAGTGGACGCCGTTGCACTTGAGGAACGTGGGCTGTGTTAATCCTCCGAGGTTTGTCCCGCCTCGCCCCGCACTATGACTGCTACAGTGGAAGCTGGCACCCACCCGGTGGCCGGGTTTTTGTGTGAGTTGAGGCACGACGCCAAGGACGATATTGACCGGCTAATCTGGTGCGGTATCGCTTCTACCGCAAGATATTGGAACGGCGGGCAGTGGTATCGTAGAACACTCGCCTGGCTGACACTTTCAGTGGTGGCCACATCTTTTTATTGGTGGAAAGTCTTAAGTAATGTCCAATATTCCTTACTATCGTAGTTTCACACAAATCCCGTAAGAAGTTGTTAGATCTAATAGATTTAAGAAGCTGTTTTTAGCCATCTTTAAGGGCTCCGAAAATATATTTATAATTAACGTGATGTTTGGAAACTACCATTCTGAAATCGTTTGAAGTATTTTCTTTTCGTAAATGCACACATTAGAAACACGTTGAGAAGTTCAATAGAAACATGTGTTCTACTACCACGCCTCATCGCTGTTTACAACGCAGATAGGCGGGCGCCTTAAGCAGGGGGAATCAGCCCTCCTTCACAATGCACCAATGAGTTAATTTAATATAAACTTAGAAATATTGCAAAATCTCCTAAATGTACTTTCCGTACGTACGCATGGAAGCCGCTTAAATATCACACATTTGCAACTTCCTGGAATCATAATTATCCTGGTGGATGCACCCTCACTGCTTTAATATCTTTAGTAGGGTTAATATAAACATTTACGATCTTGCTACCATTCCTTTCTTGGCGCAGGGAACGAGGCTTAGTGACGGAAGGAGAAGGTAGGCATAGGCCATATTAAAAACTGAATAAAGTTAAGTTTTCTCCAGTGAGCTTACAATAAGAGAGTCCTAACTGTCATGTTCAACAACGAGAACTTTAATTTCTTCTAAGACACCCGAGGTCTTCTCTTTCTTACACCTTCGAACACTTCTTCTTGTGAAACTATTCCATTTATGCCCAATGTATAAATGTACTAAAATAAATTAGATTTAAAAAGATGTCTGAAGGGTCGTTTCAAAGCTTCACGTCGATTAGAAAATAATTAATGAGTCCCTCAAAATGGCTAATAACAGCTTTTTTTTCAAACTATTGTGTTATCTGAAAAACTACTCACAGGATTCGTGTAAAGCTACCGTAGGAGCATGCAATGGACTTGGCTTAAAATTTCCCAGAATATAAAAATATGGAATCACCACTGAAAGTGCCAGACAAGTGGTCCATGTACCACTGCACACCATTTGAATATCGTAGAGGCGATGCCGCGCCAGATGAGCCGGCCAACATCGCCCTTGGTGCCGTGCCCCACTCACACAAAATACGGTCAGTAGGCGGGTGCCTAACGGTTAATAACGGCAGTTTTAGAAACAAATTTCACTAAATGCTTTAGGTATCCATATCCTGTGGTGTAGTCAGACAATCGTCTCCTAACAATACAATCAGAAGCAGGTTCATGGCAAAGTCTCTCCGGATTTTCTCGTAAGAAAAACGTTGAAAATGACTATCGGTTTTTCTCAGATACTGCACCTTCTCCCGTGATTTTACTCCATAGTTGCCCCATGCAAATTTCTTGTCACTTTAACCAGTGCCTCGATGTTTCTGATGACACAATCATTTCACTTAACATTTTTCATTCGAGCGCGTTAAAATAGGTTATCACATGCGCTATCGTTCACAGCAAGTGTGCAGTTTTGCGATGTTTCTAAAATAAATATCTTGTGCGGAGGATACTCGAGGGCCAGGGTATCACGCCATGTATGCAGACGTACTACTGGGTGCCAGTTGGCATCTGCCTGACATTTAATAAGACCCAGCAACAAGGGAGTGGCGGGAGATACGGGAGAACCCCGAGAAAATCCGCCGACCAGTGACACAGCCGGGTACGATTCCCACGTGCGAAATTCCAGAGTCCAACCCCTCCGGAGATCAATCCCGAATAGTCTTGGAGTCAGGCGACTTATCTGACCACTCGGCCACCGCGGAACCATATTCACTAAGGGAAGCACCTTAATTATACGGGGTGAGGATGCTAACTGTTTAAAGCTCCCCGCAGTGACACTGGGTACTCCGAGACAAGTGATTCGACATAGGACATGTAGGGTCCAAACGGACGGGAAAGGCCCGAAAATTCGCCTTCAAGTTTCCATGACGTCACATCCGGTGTGTCCGCATCAGGCGCGTACGAACGAGTATTCAAAGGAGTTCCTTCGATCCAACCTGTCTCTGTGGCTCAATGTCTGCGCCAGAACCTTGTAAACTTGCGGTCCGAGGTTCGTGTCCCAGTGTCGACAATTTGTTGTCAACGTTGCTTTTTGCAATTTTAACTTACTTCAACTGTTGTTTCTTTGTAACCCTTTGCTGCATAATTTATTTTATTTTGTTTTAGCTGTGTTCTACATTTTTTGTTTACAGCCCCATTAGTTTGTATTTGTTTTATGCGTGTTCGATAAAGTTGTTAGCAAAGACGAGCTGTTGGCTCGGTGTGCACTTTTTCGGACAAGTTTGTATCAATTGTTCTCTATCATGAAGCTTACGGGGACATTGTTGTGATATTTTAAACAAGGAATCACCGAACCGGTACAAAGTACATCTTTTTAATTAATCAGTCCTAATAATGTACATAATGGGCGCAATAACTCATTAAGACAACAGTCACTTTCCTAACAAGGAATTGCTTGTAAGTTAACGTGTCAAATGACGCAGAATTACGACAAACACTTCATTGTTTACAATAACCACAAAATAAAGACAACTTTCGCCGCGCTATCACGATTTACAAGGATTGCTCAA
>PNEQ01098956.1:25880-91193 GCA_003012365.1 Medauroidea extradentata | reverse complement strand
TATATATATATATATATATATATATATATATATATATATATATATATATATATATATATATATATATATATATATATACATACATACACACACATACATACATACACATACACACACTCATACGGTTGCTTAAGTTATGCCATTTTATTCTGGATGTATTTTTGATGTGAAAAAATTTGAATAAAAACAGCAGAAGAACATCAGGCTCTTGTATCCCTAGCCGGCAGGTAAAGGGAGCGTGACCTATTCACAGGAAACCACAATTCGCGGAGTAGAATAGTAGTACATGATAATAGTCAAGCAGCGCCGACGAAGCCTTCAGGACAACGTAGCGAGCCCGACCGCACAAAAAAATACACCGCGAGCGTTTGTCGACTGTGGATCGATGCGGAGTGGAAAAGAGGTCACCGACGGTTTTGTCCCCCATTTCGCTGTCGACCGCCCTCGTCAGGCGACATCCTCTATTGTCCGGAGTGAAGTCGCGGCAGGTCCCTCACCCTCGCCGTACATAATGAGCGCCGCTGTGTCCATATCGTTACCATGGCGCCGTCGCTTATTGCCGCCGGCGAGAACAGCTGCCCCAGGAGGGACAAAGGTGGCGCGGTAATCCGTCATTTCCGTCACCACACCGTCTGTCGGGCTGCCTGGATTTACCCGTGGAAGCTCCGCCGAGGCACAACAATTCACATTCCCAGGCTCTGGCAAACCTAATAATTGCTGTTCAAATTTCCAAATTTAAGGACGTACAGTGGTCACAATCTTGGATAATAGAGTTTTGCTTTCGTAAAACGACTTTAAATTTATGTATCATATCAGTGAGTTAATATTAATTAAATGTCACTTGGGTGTTAATTATTCGGATTTTACTGCAAGATACCTTATTTTAATTCAAGACTATCATATAAGCGAAAAATAATTATTTTTAATGTCCTAAAGTCACCTTAGATGTCCAAAGTTACCCCCATTTACGGAACTACAAAAATAAAGAAAATGTAAAATTATTGTACGTAATCAGGTCGAATGTATAAGACTTGCTCCTGCCTCACAGATTCAGAAGGGGTAGTTGCAGGGGGGAGGGGGCTCTCCTTGTTGTTGCGCCCCTGCTTGAGGTAGGCCTACTTGTTACAAGGGCCACGAACTTTCCGCAAGAAGAATTTTTCCCAGTTTGTTTCAGTGCCGTACGTGCACATCTGCAGTTCTGCGCTTCATAGTTGGAGCTCTATCTGCAAATCACAGACGAGTGGTGTAGCAGTAGCCTTACTGTGATTGGTGCAGTAAAATGACAAACGTCACTACACAAGGACACGCTGCCAATAAACATGAAGCAGAGCTGCAGATGTGCTACTATTATTAATTAACTGTGATACCGAAAGCGCGTGATAGAGATATCAATGATAAAAGTATTATATCATAAATTAAGTTTCTCGAAATCAATGAGCAAAAAAAGGCAATCCTATTCAACATTTCTTGCAAACTTCTTAGCGAACTTTATTTTTTCATGCAACCTATTAGTAAGGCACAATTTGTGACGTCAAGATCTAATGCATATGATTGCGTCGCAATAGAATATACGAAATAAAATAGAAGAAAGGGACCAAGCTAAGAAAACTTATCGGGCCTCAAAACTACCTTATGGTTACACACTTTATAAAGAAATTCGCACTGTCATTAGTTATGATCCGCAAGGCAAAACTTGAGTTCTTTAATGATCTAGCTTATATACACCGCCGTGACCCAAAAAAACTATGAAACTATCTTAGTCATATTCATGTGAAGGAGTTAGTTGATAAAGACTTACCAGACTCACTGGAAATACCAAACGAAATTAATAATTATTTTATAACTTCTAGTAAAGTAGTGGACCGCACTCTCCCCGCCCGTAACGATATTGAAAGCAACCCAGCAGCGCCCACAGCAGCTTTCGGCTTAGGTAAAATATACGATTTTGAAGTATACAAGTCTATATATAAACAACATAAATCCGCGATGGGTGTAGATAATATTGATACAAGTATGATCAAACTCTGCACTCCATACTGCATTCTTGTAATAACTCACATAATAAATAACTCGCTTCAATATTCAACTTTCCCCACAATCTGGAAGCAATCAAAAATATTGCCCATAGGAAAAATCAGCAGCCCCACAGAATATAAACATCTACGCTCAATTAGCATATTACCTGTAATTAGAGACACTGGTAAATCGCAGGAAAAGTTGATTGTATGCTAAGCTCCAACATGCTATATATAACACTAAAGGTTTTGCACCTACATTGCCTATTGTTGACGTGAAGCATTGTGTCCCTCTTCGACAGACCCAATTAGAATTGTACAGTTATAACACAGAACGTGTTTGATTTGCCAGAAAAATGTTCACACGTGTCACGATTGAGATACTAGAGTTTATTGGAGACTATGTTAAACATTTTCGCGATTTTCCAGTGTCTCTACCTGTAATGTCCAAAATTATAAAAAAAAAAAAAAAACTTCTCCACTCCCAGTTAGTCACGTATCTTAATAATCACGAATTGTTCGATATAAGACAGTCAAGATTTCTACCAAGCCACAGCACATATACATCGTTATTAGATGTTACTGATATCTTGTACAAAGCTATGGACGAGGGAAGATGAACGTTAGCAGTTTTTCTTGATTTTACGAAAGCCTTCGGTACAATAACTCTTGCAGGTGGTTTAATAGTTACCTTGATATAATCGTACACAACAGGTTGAAGTGCAGACGAACATCGGGCGTATGTGCTCTGATTGGAAGCCTGTGAGGAACGGACTTCCGCAAGGCTCAATCCTCGGATCTTTATTGTTCTCACTCTACATCACTCCGCTAGCTTCCTGCTCCAAACACGTAAAATGCTTCCAGTATGCAGACGATACTCAATTACTGCTGTCCAGTCGCGTGGACGAAATGGATGACAGTAACATACAAATAGTGATTTACAAAAATTGTCTGAATGATGTGAATTAAAATTCTCTAAAATTAAATTCGACAAAATGCTCGTACATTATCATAGGTTCACAAAAATAGTACAGAAAATTAAACAACTTAAAACAATTAATATATATGGAGAAATTATACCGGAAAGAAATTCCTTTAAAAACCTGGGTATCTTTTTTGACAAAAACCTGCATTGAGATAAACAAATATCGGCAGCTATTCAGTCCGTTTACTACTGATTGAAGCACCTGTACAGACTTCAAAATATTTTGACTACAGAAATAAAGTTATATTTGTGTGATGCTCTAGTCCTATCAGTCTTCAACCATTGTGCAGGATTATTCATAAATATCAACAAAACACAGCAAAACAAAATCCAGAAAGTTCACAGTGCGTGCCTTAGGTACTGTTTTAATCTTAAAAGGCGAGATCACATAACGAACGCGCTTGTAAGATCAAAATGGCTAAATATGGAAAACAGGAGATAGTATCATTTCACAACTCAGCTGGAAAAAATTTTCGATTTTCAAATGTCAAAATATCTATCAGAAAAGTTATTAAAGATCATCTCCGTACATAACCACAATACCCGAAATAAAAACTCTTTCCCACTGCCACGTTTCTCCTCATCTGTTTACAAAAATTATTTTGTACACGTCGAGCAAAATTTGGAATGATCTGCCGGGAGATTTAAAAACCACCTCGCTTAACTCATTCAGGGTGAAGTACAAATCCTTTTTGTTCCAAAACCAGCGAAAATAAAAGCTCTCTTCAGTAAATTAAACTCTCCTTATTTTCTCTTTCTTTTTTTTTCCCCGCTATTAACTAGATATATTGGAATCGTTAGTATACAGACCCAAACTGACAATAATAATTTATATATGCGATGCCATGTTAAATATTTCTTATTAATATATGTGTCATTGAATACAAATAATGTACCAATTGTAAAACAGCCTTGGGCTGAAATTGGCCACTAATAAATAAATAAATGAGTAAATAAACGAACTAGTGCCTCTGCTAAAATATTTAGTTTTACCGTTGTCAAACCGAACTGTTATTCAAGAATGTTCTTTTTTTTCTGTACTGTATTCGAAAATCCCAGGGATTTTATTTTAGACTTTAAGGGCATGTCAATATGCCACGTCCTCTGACATCCATGCACGTAGTATTTTTTTTTACATGGGTGCCAAGAACTCGAATGATTTTGAATATAAAATTTTGAAAAATGTTAAGAGAGTGTGCAACCATACAAAAGATTATGAGGGATTTTTGCAAATCAACGCAGAGCTCACCAGCAAAAAAAATTGGGTTTTGATTTAGTTTCATAACAAAATGTGTGATATGTTGCAACAATTGTAGAACATGTGCGGTATTTGCCAAGAAAAAACTAGGGAACAAATAAATATTTATTAGTGTCAAAACAACGCTGCGATTTTTCCATATTCGAATTTAGGTCGTTTTTTTTTTAAATATATTAACGGAATCATCGCAAAACTGTCAGTCATGATATTAAAGCAGTATGCATGCACTCTGTCGTCGCTGAGAGCTCCTTTACGTCAATTCATTTTCCTCGCCGCTATCAAAAGATAGTGACATCGGTGAGCAGGCATCTATTGTTCCACTGGCGCCTTTATTTTTGTGATAGGAGTTTGTAATGTTGTGCTTTCAGCGCAGATAGGATTCAGATAGTGCAGAATAATAACCACGGGCTTTCCTGAAAGAAACACTGGAATATTCTGCAAACCATTGAAATAAGCTGGGGACGTGTGATTTGTGGCAACATTGATAATTAAAATGAAAACCGAGAACGCCTTTATAGCACAGTGTTGAACCACTAGCAATCAATCTCCTGTAAAACCCAAACAGTCCATTCTGACACGTGGTTAAATAACAAAAAAGGAAAAAGGAAGTACTATCTCAGTCCAACTACGAGAATTGATAAGTATTAAAATTCATGAGACGCAGTACCGTTAACAAATGTTATAATTAAGAAGAAAAGTACGTTGTTAAAATGTGTGGATAACCAGATTAGTATCTGCACCCTTAGATTCAGGGAATTTCTTTTAAAGTACTGAGACATATTGCAAATGAAGTATCAAATTACATTAGTTTATAAATTCTTGTGAGCTTCTAGAACTCTGCACTTTACAGATACGTGATAAATTGCACATTGCTAGTATCCAAGCTATTATAAAAATGAAGAACAAATAAAAAATGTAGCGTCTGTAGAGTTCAGAGACATGAAGCATTTTTAACACTTCTTTTATGGAGACCTAAAATAAAGCTACAGAGGTCTCGGTGGCATTTGTATAAGAATATCTTAGAAAAGTATTGCAGAACCGTACTTTGCACTGGAGTACGACAAAAATTAAGTTTAGGTAGGGTAAAAGAAGACGTGTCTTTGCCATTATTGAAGTCAACAGAACTAATGTAGTCTTAAAAAGAAAGGAGAGGACAAGCAATAAAAAATTACTCTTTAAAAAAAGCTTGACTATGACAAGGAAAATCGCTTTGAAACATCTCGGCAACTTCCTTTTCTTTCAAATCACGTTACTTTAGTAATATTCTTTAACCTCATTCAAACGATTGTGCATTTATTTCCCTTACGTGTTTCTTATATAGTAAGACACTGTGCAGGCAATGATGAAACAATTTAATATATTTTTTTAATTCAAATAAATTGAAACTGTAAAAATACACTCTCAGTAACAAAATCTGTAAAGATATGCAGTAAACCAACTTCGCGAACGCACCCCATTTCTCGTCCGTGAAAATGGTTTAGGTTATAATACTTTCCCGTCGCAAGGATGTTTCAACATTACACGAAGTGAATTCATAACTACATTTAAACCAGGGTGAGATGTTTAAGGCTTCCCGATTTTATAGACGGTTTTATGTTACTAATTTCAGTTATGAGATAAACGCGTTACACTTTCTTTAACAAAAAATATTTCCTTTAATATCTTCGCAAATATACGAGTTTCCAAATCATTTACAACACATTTAGACGACTCTTACGAACTCTAAGTATGTTTTTGGAATATATGCTCGATTTTCTTTTGCACAGAATCTTCCAAAAAAAATTTTTACAATTTGTATAGATAACTCTATATATTCAGTACATATTACTCTACAAAAATTGAATTTAATTGAAAATATAGCATCAGAATCAGTATATGTTATATGGTACATATATATATATATGTGTGTGTGTGTGTGTGTGTGTGTGTTCAGATTTCAGGACAGATAAAATAGTTTCGAAGCTAAATGTATGCTTGTAATTTAGGATCACCAATTAATAGTCCGGCATTCGGCCGAATGTTAGTCTGTTAGACTATAATCTCACTCGCGTATCTCCCCTGCTTCTTGCTAATTTCTTGTTTACAGGCTGATGAGACAACGATGTTGTGGCGTAGGTTTTTAGCAGGCATTTAGAATTGATGATTTTTAAGTAACTGTAGTTACCTCTAATCAACTCCAAATTAAAAAATTCCACATCCCGCAAGCTGATTTTTTTTTTCATACATATTACATCAATGTTGTCAGTAAACTTTTATGAATAAGACCCATTCAGACAACTCACAGGGTAGAACGTCTGAAGCTCAGGTGATTTTTGAAAAAGCCACTTTTTTTTTTTCAATCAAGAAAGTACGGCATTACGAGTAAAAGCAGTGGTGAAGCACACCCAACTTCAAATTTCACTTCTGTACTCCGCAGTCTTTTCAGGTTTTCCCTTTAGCCCTTTAAGGCTACACGTCGACATTTAAAATTACGGGTTCCTTAATTTGCCACCAGCCATTTATTACGAATTCAGATGTAAATTAACGTTCCAACGAAATGGTGGGTGGAACGAAGATGGAGGGTGAAAGTGAGAGTTTTTTATTGAGTTTAATTACAGCCTATCCCTGGCGGTGCTGAATCAATGCGAGCTTGTGGATTCGAAACATGTCTTTTTTTTTTTTTTTCAGATGACGTAAGTAGGTTTCCATGTGGCGTCGTGTGTTTTTATAAACATTGTGCACTATATAACTCAAAGCAATCGTGATTTACGTGTTACTGGAACTAAAAAGCCACGGATCATCCACTGAAAATATTTTTTTTCTGCCTGCTGTAGTAGGCATATTTTGTAGAGAACTTTAACGGCTAAAACTGTATTTGCAATACGACATTCTAACATATATTCCCGTAAAGAACACGTTACAAACAATTGTTACAATGACAAATCTACGTCACCTGTGTGTAGTCGTCTCACAGAACATGCTCGAATCCTTTACTATAAACGTTCGTGTCTAACAGAGTTATTTAGTGTTGACACTTAGCTCATATCACTTCACTGTGCCATCACCATGTGATGCGTCTGTAAAGAACTCAAACTATCTCTGAGATAACACGAAGAGAAACTAACACACAACTCAGCACCCAGACTTTAAATACACTGAGAAAAAAAATTTGTTGGTGCAAACAAAATTTGTTTGCAACAACCAAATCATCTGCTTGTATAGGGGCAAAGAAATATTGTTTGCTCGTTCCAAATTATTTCGTTCCCTCGATTTGAGGCAAATGGCTGTATTTTGTTAGCAGTATCAAAGATTTAGCTAGTCATGAAAATATTTCGTTGGACATGTTGAATGCGCATGTAATATTTTAATAAACTATATAAAATTCGGAAATTTTAAGACCAAAGAAATAAATATATGTTTGGGGCGGGATTTCATCCCATAACCCTTCCCTTGCCTCTTTCTAGCCGTGACCTAGCCGATTGAGTTGCGAATGCTTCTATGTTAGTGAAATAGTTAAGTTGTTATTTGTATAGGTATAGTTAATATAATATTACTATTACACTGCTTTGTTTTCAAACATGTTTGTCTTCCGTCTGCGAGAAGGTAAACGACTTCAAATAATATCATTGAAATGATAGCCGTCACCCGCAGCATAAAGAACGAGGCGTGCAGCTGCAGTGATTTTCAATTTTATAGCATTTTCTTATGAGATCAATCGAATTAACCACTTGGAAACTGTTACAGCAAAAATTAAGATTATTTAATTATGCTGATTAACAGTTTAGACATCCTACTTGTCGCAAAACTTATATCTTGAAAGTTTAAATATATTGTGTTCGCTATCTTATCGCTCACGCACGCTAGTCTGCCGCCTTCTGCAAGTCAACCAAACGGATATAGTTTCGCCAACAAAATAATTTAGTACATCGAAAAAAATTGTTGGTTCAAAGCACTTCACTTATAACTAACAATATTATTTTGTTGACAAGTTGCAATGAGTTGTTTGTTTACATAAAATATTTATTCGACATCCTATAGCAACCAAATACATGTTTGGCACAAACAAAGTGCGTTTAAATGAAAAATTTGGTCGAGGGAAATAATTAAATTCGTTTGGAGGACTCGATGCTTAGTCTTGCCAACAATATATTGTTTAGTTGAGGCAAACATCACGCAAACAAATATACTTAGCATAATTAAACCATTATTTCTCTCAGTGTACTGGTAACACATTGATCAATAATAGTATTTTCATTAATACAAATAGTCTCAAACCTTAAGAGTGTTCACGTGACAAAAACGCATAATTTTATATTTGCACGACGTAGTGTTAGTTTTACAGACGTTACTTTTGACTACATTTTTCCAGTTGTGAAACTTTTTTAGCTCTCATGCTAGTAACAAAAACTTACGCGAATGAAATAATTTACACTGAAATTAAATAGAATGGGTCATGTGCAAAAAAGATTTAAAATCACACAATTAAATTCCTTTGTATTTTTAAAAAGTTCTAAATATAACGATAATTTTCTTTATATATGGCCATTTCTTAAAAAAATTTAGTAAATGACTCAGTTGTGTGGTTATAAATCTTTTAGCATACGGCCCGTATTATTTAATTTCAGTATAAATTACGTAATTCGAATAAGTCAGTTGGTTTTTGTTATTTGCACGTTCCTGTAACATGCAAATCTTGACTTTGACGTGCCTCTAAGGGAAGACTATGAGAGTTGAAAATGTTTCACGAGATGAAGATTGTAGTCACAAGTAACGAACTAACACTATGTCGTACAGTTATAAAAATATGCACTTTTGCCACGTGGAGGAATGTCAACGGAATAATTCGGTGTAAGGAACTATGGTATATATTTTCCATAGACAAAGAACTAAACAGAATCCAGTCATATACCAATGGACAGGGCAGAAAAAATAAATGAGGTGGAACATAACGAGCGATAAATAACATAAAAGTACTTTAGTGTGATAGTACCTACTGATTTATTATTAGGAAGATAGTTGAATTGCTCGGGTTTTCGAAAGAAAATCTAATATTGGGAATTCAAAATAAAATGGGAAATGATGTATTGATATACCACAACACGTAGTCATTGTACGTATAATTGAAGCAATACAAAAATTATTCAGCAACTTTCTACCTATCCACCAGAAAGTGCAACGTGAGTAAACAATACCAGAAAAATCTACCAGCCTGGAAACATGAGTCGTACTTAATAAAATAAAAGTCTCAGTTGTAATAGGAACTGCACAAAAATGTAAATAAATCTGGACAAGTCTTTAAACGTAATCCTTTTCCAATTATCTCCGGCTAGCTCAAAAACAAAACAAATAAAATCTTGATAATCAGAGTCTTAACGTAGACGGTAAAAAAATTGATACGTATTAATTGTGAAAGGAATATATATAACTTTTGTTCAAGTACAATATCGTTTAAACTTCGTGTTTAACTCGATTGTAAAGCCGACTGATTTTCTCTACACACAGCATACTACGCATGTTATTGTAGTACGTTACCAATCTTGTAACTTTCCTCAGAACCAAAGTTGCTGGACCTCGAACTCAGCTTAGTTGAATTCGAGAATCATCTTTACTCTCGTCCAGTCAATCCCCTAACCTGGACTAGTACAGCAACCGTCGAATCAACTGAGGACCCTCTCAGCGATGACATCTCTCCATCGACAATTCCGGAAAAACTGCCTACACGAGCCCGAAGACATCCCTTCTTCCTTCACTAGGCCAGACTTGATGAAGTTATGAAATTCAACCCGTTGTCTCGGGTAGTTGTAATTTTATTATTTAAATCACGCCAAAACCTTTCTCGGAAAATTTCTCGATGATCTACGTCGTGACTTCCTAAGTCGTAGCTCCTACCTTCTCCGAACCATAGAATTATTCTTCTTTTATTCTATTTACTTCCGCTGTTAGGTTTTTCTTTTATTTTCCAAAGCATTCTTAAACAGAATTATATTACTGGTAGGGATTGTGAAAAACTCTTTTCCAAATTGGCAGTTAAACCTACATTATTAGGTCAAGTAACATCATATTTAAGTGTAGTAATCGTAAGTATACTGCTTTGTTGCATTAACTAAATTTTATTATTATACTAACCGGTGTACAAAATTAAACATGAAACTTTAATAACGAGCCAAGAGTAATAACACTTTTTTTGCCTAGCACATAAAAAACTGGAACATTAATTGCGTGAAAACTTGTATGTTACAGAATTATTGGTTGAAATGTAGTTTTATTTTCCTAAACAATTAAAATCTCGGTGTAACGAGAGACGCCATACAGTAACTGGGGCCGATCTCCGGCTCTGGGGCAAAGAGGTAACCATTCCTTGAAAAGTAGACTTTTTACGCTCCAAGCAAAACTAAAAGGGTGATCCGGGGGTCCTCCCCCGGAATAATTTGGATTTTAAGGTGCAAGATTTTTCTTCTTAAGGTGTTTACGAGGCAAAAGAAATTGAAAATGTAGATCGATTTAAGTAATTGTAATATTTTGAAGGATAAATTATATTTAAAAAGTGAAAACCTTTGCTTAGATATAAAATAATTATATACATTCTTAACCTTCTGCTTTCACGGGGGTCTATAATTTTCTTAGCACTTGAAATACACACAAGAATGTTAATGAATATCAAACTAAATAGCACAAAACATTTTGGAATCTATACACTAGAATCTTTTATCTAAATTATGGAAACAATTAATTTATTATTTAAACAAACAAAATCGCACAAAACGTTTTTGACTCTAGAAACAAGAATGTTTTATCTAAATTACAGAAACAATTTACTGTATGTTTTATAAATTACTATTCTATATATTGTTGCAGCACAAAATCATGAAAACATGATTGTGTTGTAAATGTTGTCTCATCTTCGGAATAGTGTAAAATAGTATTTTTCATTATTTTACTTGGCATTTATTTGGTTTAATTTTTTTTGGGAGCAGCCTCGGGAGAGACCATGGCCCATATGCCCCCTTCTGGATCCACTACTCTAGGGGATTTGTTCAAAGTGGCAAACACCAGTGCCAATACATGCATTGCAGCGGCGCATAATGCAGCACTGTCTCCAATATTCCTGACAGCAAGGGCCATATCAACCTAGTTATTGGTGTTTCATAATGTACTTCCGACCATTGGTTCCTTAACTAAAGTATTCAGTTTTGACTACAAAGTTTGGACAAATTTTTAGTGTTGCAGGAAAAATTTGTGAATGTTGCATTCTTTGAAATACGTAATAAATTTTAGTAGGTACATATTCTTACTATAGAACTTAAGTTAGATTTTCAACTACAATAACAAAATGGAAAATATATCGATGGTGCATATGCAAAAACAGGTAACTCCAAACCAACAATTTCAGTATAACTAATCAAAAAATGTTTCAAATAAATATTGCTAGTGCAACAAATTAACGTATATAAAATTAAATTTATATATACATACCATAGATGTTGAAATTGCATAGATATTTTAATTATGAGAGCTGTAGAAAATTTTTTTAACAAAATTTTTATTTATGCCGAAATATCAAGAGTGAATTGGAGATACGTGTTCTTGCATCTGCACCTTCTATATTAGTTAGTTTTATATATAATACAGTATGTTTGACTAGTATGGGTACAAACGAAAATGGCTAGTAGAGGACAATGAAACAAGCAACTAATCCCTGGGAACACAGGTCCGGAAACGAACGGTTTCCCCGACACGAAGTGTTAAAACTGAGGATAAGAACATCTAATACCCGAGTCTCTGAGGATCCAAACTGCAGATATGCACTTGAGGAGCTAGTGAACACACTGCTGTCTGACTGTATTTTCTGATGGTACGCTACGTGGTACAGTGGTGCTGCCTCCCGGGCACTGCCATTAGCAGACCAGTGCACGTAATCCTATTTCTTCATTTGGAAATGTGTGTGGAGCCATGGGAACCACTTCAAATGCTATACGCACACAATTTGGTTACCGTTCAATGTGGGAACTGGTACCTGTAACATAATGCAACTGTGTTGCAAAATTAGCACAACTGAATTTGCACATCCCATGTCATATCCGGGACCTATGCTTGTTTGGATCATTTGCTTGTTTCATTGAGATTAGCTCTCCACTTTTGTTTGTACCTATAATTGTCAAAGAGCCTGTATACTTTTATGATACTGTGCCAATGTTGACCGGCAATGGAAGTCATCGACTGTGATCTACAACCAGTTTGTACACATGGTAAGGGTAGTCGGTCGGTTAGATGCATGTTTACGATGCGAGAGGTCCTGGGTTCGAATCGCAGTTCGGGAATGGATGTTGTTTTGTCCCATAACCTCACTTTACTCTCATCGCCTCTTAAGATCTCGTTGTTAAACTCTCAGTGATTTATTATGTTTTTATTTAAAACAAACACTAGCATGAATTTGCTTAGAAAAATTGTATTTTTCTACTGATGTTTGTTTCGATAACAATCTACCTCATAAAGTCAAATTTATTGTTAGTTTTGTCTTTCTGATTTATTATACATTATTAATCCACTAAGATGCTACTGGTATTTCATGTCTAATGTTGTTGTCTATTTTCCAACGCATCCAGTGCAAAAGTTTGTAGTTTGCAATAAATGTTACGTTATTTACGTTTTCAAAGGGGCAAATCTAACTAGTGATAGAAAACCTTAAGACACATATATAGGACGGGTACTTCAATAGAGACCCCACTTGGAAAGTGTGTAAAAGAGAAAGGAAGGAACACAGTCCAATGTTACAACAACTTACACGAAGTAGGTGTTGAAAGTGGCGGACACTTTCAGCACATACTCTGTATGGTCTCTGAAAGCGTTGTGCAATGGGAGTCCATGTCTGAATTTAGTATTTTGGATATATTCCACTTCGATGTAGATGCCGGACAGAGAAAACTAAAGAGAAAAAAAATAATCAGAGTATGCTTTTGTTATTAAATAGGATACATACATAACAGGACAGTCCATAAACGTAATCGGGTCAAATAAACCAAGGACAGACAAATACGGAAATAAAAACAAACTTGACACCACCAAGGCATCAGATAACACAGGTTTGAGGCCTACTTTGGCAAAAGAACAAACATATAAAATATATGAACAGCAAAATAAAACAAAAATACTGCACAACGACGAGACGAAACAAACCACAGTAGTTTTCCACGCAGAAGAATGACGTTTCGGGAACTGGAATCTGTTCCCGTCATCAGGTAGACACACAGGGTTCAGGAACACGAGCGAGACTAATCATTAGAGACGGGAAAAATTCGCGGGTTGATTGACCTGTAAGCTAGCCTACAAGAATGTATGTGCACTCATGCAAACAGCAACTGTTCATTAGTTGCTCGCTGACACAGTAATATGGGCCTATAGTGAGCCAAATTTGTATTATTGGCTCAGTGATTTACACGTAGTGTCAAATAAGTCAATGACCAATTACGAAAGTAACGCGAACTTACAGTTGCTGGAATTCTTGTTTATACGTAAAAGAAAACGCGAATTTTTCTAGTCTCTACTGATCATCAGTCCTTTTGACTAAAGTATACTCTGTTTATTTATGTTTTTCTATTATCTTTAGTTTTCTTTGACAGACAACTACATCCCAAATGAGCATGTCAAAATAATTAAATCCAGTCAATGTATGGTGTGGTCATAGTGGACTTAATTTCCTGATACCTAGGGTCGCAATTTTGTCGCGAAAAGATTTTTGCCCCACTTCGTTTCAGTGTCTCACGTGCACATCGGCACCTCTGCTTCAAGGTTATTGGTAGCGTGTCTTTGTTCAGACACGTTTCTCATTTGACTGCACCAATCAGAATAAGATTATTGTGACTCCTTACGTCTGTAATTTGCCAAGGCAAGTGAGAGTAAAATTATCCAATTATGGGCGATGTAGCATACCTGTAGACGTGCACATGACGCATCGAAACCAAACATTGCAAAAATCTTTTCACCGTAAAATCGTGGCTCTACTGATACCCTATCTCTAGAGACGGGAAATATTCGCAGGTTCACTGAGCTGTAGGCTAGCCTCCAAGAATATTTGTGTACTCAAGCAGACAGCAGCTGTTTATTAGCTGCTCGCTGACACAGTGAAATGGGTCTGTATTCAGCTACAGTATTATTATTGGCTCAGGTATTTCCACGAAGCCTCGAGTCAGCCAACGGCCAATTATGAACGTGATACATACCTGTAGTTGCTGGAGCTCTAGCTTGTGCCTAAAAGAAAGCGCGAAAATTTCAGGTCTCTACCTATCTCCTTCATACACATTCTCCAGAGGAACTCTTTTAAATGCTCAAGCTGTATAGTCTACGATCTTTTTTACATATCACATACAATTTTGAAGATAGAAACTCTTTTAAAATACTTATTGTTAGAGATGATGGTATATCGCGAAAATTTTTTGCACCAACATAGCCTTGAAACCACTGACACACCGTAGCTGTCTGCAGAGCAATAACAGGCATCAAATGTTACAATAGCAGGATTACTACTAGCTCAGTCAAATAGGGTAACAGCTCCAAGTAGAAGTGAAAGCCAGTTATCTTTTCATAAGCTGAGCGTATGTTGAAGTCTAGCAAATAGTCAAGTTTTCCCGCGATAAACCATCATCTCTACTTATTGTGTATGACCATACAATTACTTGGGTGGCGACATAATGCTTACAAATGGATTTTGTCGAGTATTTCAAGTCGCTTAGTTTTGTTGCAGTTCGGAACTTCCATTCAGAAAATCGTAAATTGAAATTGAATAACAAAGGAACGAGCAATGTTATTACCTACAAATGCAACTTTCTTTGCAAAATATAACTGCGCAAAATGCTTTTATTTATTCCAAAATCCATAGTTTAAAAAGAAATTATGTTAAAAAATAAGTGGCAGGAATTATATAGCTAATAACTTATTGCTATTCCTGTCAAGGCAAATAAAACATTTCGCCCAGTAGGCCTACAATAATCAGAAAGGCGCACATCAAATTAATATCATATGAATGTTTTATAACGAGGTAATTAATTTCTTATGCAGCTAAGAATTTGACACGAAAAACTTCTCGAAATAATCGGTCAGTAAATAAACTAATGAGGGAATTGTAATTAATAACTTTAATGTCAATATAGAGACATTTGTAGTAGACCTATTTGGATTTATGGAATTTCATATAAATCAGATAATAGAGTGATTGTTTTACATTTTAATGTTGATAGGATCATGTTTATAATTTTACTCACGTTTTGAAATCCAAACGACGTGACTTGGGTAACTTTTGTGATCACAGCATTCACTCGCTTAAGTAAGTCACTTTTTCTTGTCACATGTTCAAGTTTAAAAATAAGTGGGCCGCGGTGGCCGAATGGTCAGACCATTTGCCTCCTACCAAGGCGATCCGGGTTTGTTTCCCGGCGGGGTTAGTCCCCGGATTTTCGCATGTGGGAATCGTGCTGGACGATGCCGTTGGTCAGCGGGTTTTCTCGGGGATCTCCTGTTTCCCCCGCCCTTTCATTTCGGCGCTGCTCCATACTTATCTCATGTAACCTCGATGCTAAGCGCTTACCAAATTCTCTCACTCATCCGTTTGAAAATAATGAAGATACTGATGTTTAAAAAATTTAAGAAAATCGATTAAGTTCTTATCTATGCCCTGCCTTGCCGAAAATATTAATATGACTACATAAACAGACGTTATCAAGAAAATTCCGATAAATCTAAGGAGGTATATGTCAGCCGCTCGTAACTATTAGCATAATCGTCATAAAAATATACCAGAGCAAGGCAAGCATAAAATGGAGCGAATAAAACTGTTGGGCGTAAAACCTCTTCACCACAAAATGGAGGAAAGTCTCATTAAAATTCCCGTTAATGCTAATGGCCTCTGAGATTTTCTTCGCTTACGGAAGCGGATAAATTCTACAGTAACGAATACAAATTATGATGCAGGGTAGTGCTGTTAAAAGAATGATGGGTGTTTTGCAGCAAATTAACTGGGAATAAATTACAAAAGTTTTATTTAGGCTCGTTGTGTTTTTTTAAGCTTACTGAGTAGTAATCATCACAACATTAACTTTTTGGGAGGCTGTATCAGTACTATGCGAGTTGGCTACCATTAGTCAACGATATTATTTTTCTTTTTAAAGAAGAATCCATAAGAATAACTTTCGTCAAATATTATACGTGCAGTAAATACATCATTGTTTCTAGACAATGGCGCCAAGAGGAGTAAGTATTGTCACGTCTCGTGTAATCCTGCTTGAGACCATTAGAGGAAAATACCGAGGGTTTGTAGTAATTAACATTTTAGAAAGCTGCTTGGACTCACAGATTACCACTTTCCCGCAGGGTCTGCTACAAACAACAATATTTAATGCTTGGTCCAACACGACTTTATAACATAATTATTTAATAGGAGGTTGTTTTACGAAATGGAACAAATTTTCTTTAGCTATTTCACTTGCCCTGAAGGTTAGACAAAACAAATGCAACATAGAACGACCGTTAACAAAATTGAAATTTAACGCGTGTAAATAGTTAACTTAAACACAATAAATAACATGCCGTTGGAATTTGTTTTGAAATGTCTCGTAAGATGTTACGTAGCGATAAGTAAAAATTGTAGAGAATGGTCCTTATACTGAGAATATATAATATAATACAAAATAAACAAAAACCTATGTCGTTAAGTCTCAATACCAGTATGTTACTAAGACTGCAGTTTAACACGACTTTTGAGAATTGGTTTGAGTACAATTAAGTTTGAAATAATTAGAAGATACTGAAATAATGGGATATATGAACGCCAGAGATAGAGAGTTGTAAAGAACTTATGTGTTTAGGTATGTGTACACACACACACATACACACACACATATATATAATATATATATTTAATTTACTTATTTAAACTCAAGTCATAGGAAAGGATTTTATGTATGTTTTCAAGTTAATCTTACTGATAAATTCAAGACCATTCTATGTTTATCATTAATTTAATAAACGATCCATTCCACTAGTTAATTAAAACACCCCAAAATATCCTTAAATACACGCCTATACGAAATGAGTAAGTGAAACTAATTTCCCCACTTAACAACACAAAGATTGTCTGCTAATTTCTTCAAAAATTTAGTAAGAAAATTGTGTCAACAGTCAGCTTATTTCGATATTGTATTACAAACTATGTATGCGTAACCAAGTCGATAACATCAAAAATTCTACCTTCAGCGAAAGAAAAATGTTCTTTCTTTATTTTGCAGATTATTTGAGTACTAATTTCAATATAGGATCAACACCTAACAATCTAAAAACAAAACAACATAATAAATAACAAAATGCGTAAATAAAAAGGCATTTAAAACTTGACTCATTTATTTCATTTAAAACTTGACTCATTTATTTCATTTTAATTTAATTGGCTTCGATTAAATATGACTCCTCAAAATGGATACGTTTCTGATTAAATTAAATCTGCATACACCTTAAAAAGGATTAACGTTTCCTATCTTTAAAATTACGTACAAAAAATTATGATTTATTTGTAGGGACAGGAAAATTTCGCGAATTCAATTACTCGCCCGCTAGAACCCATTGTACTATGCATACTCAAGCCCCGTCTATTCTTCCATTGTCTGTTGTTCCACTGAGTAGCAGCTAGTGCACAAATAGTCGGGGCTTGAGTATGCGTAGGATAGTAGATTCTAACGTGCAGGTCATTGAATTCGCCGAATTTTCCTCTCCCCATATATGGTATATTTTAAACGTAAACAATTGCACTTTTGCGCCGAGAAGACAGTGATAGTTGATGTTTATTTGAACTACGACATTAAAATTTTTTTTACAAGAAGTCATCAAAAGTAAAGCTGTTTGCAGTAATGTTACAAACAGTATCAAACTGTTCACACTAACATTGTAAGAACTCTTCGTTACCAGACATTCCCAAATTGCTGCATTGTTTTGTTTAATTTTGTTAACAATATAAATGTCAATATGTTTAGTAAAAATGTATACCTAAACGAAATATTTTAAGGAAAAAAAGGTTGCTCCGGTCTTAAGATGAAATAGAAGTTCAATGTTGTTTGTTTAAATCTCAACCGTGACTACCACAGAAAAATATGAGCACCCATATCTGTTTTCTAAGATATCCAAGAAATGTACACAGAGAAGAGTTAAAACTTAAGGTCAGGTTAGGAATTGAAGAAAATGTAATATACTTTTGTTTTTATCGCGTATTTAGGGCAAACGTAATTTTTTTCGCACAAAAAATATTAATGTCCTCAAATATATATCAATATTTAAACAAGAAGAAGCATTAACTACGACTGGTGCTCCGAAAGTAAGTTTCGTTTCTTTTAAACTGAAATTTTAATACTTACACAAAATACACCACGGTATCATATACCATATATACACCTTGCACTATTTGTCGGCATAGTCGCCACCAACATTAAGACATTTATAGCATGTAGTCAATTTTAATTCATTTATTTATTTTAATGTTTATTTACTTATTATATGTCAGCTGTAAGTTTCTCACTGCAGAAAATTGGTTTTGTCTGAAATCGAATACTTAAAATAAATGTCTGACTATCGCCGAGTATAATGTAACATGTTAATCTCCATCCTTTTTCAAGCTGTGGCTCTCAGCCGGTAATTCTCATCCATATGGTCGAGCAGCAGTGGGTTGTGATTGTAGACGAAACATTCATGTCAACGGCAATATCCATACCTTGTTTGCGATAATCTTGTATGTTGTGACATGGTCATGAAGCGTCTGTACCTGGAGAAGTAAACTGAGATTTTTAGCATGCAGTTAGTTGATTCGTTTTGTCCAATGAACAAACCCACGCTACTGGAGAAAATTCATTCTTCTCTTAAAATTATATATGTGGTTATTTTCTGTCTGGAAATTAGCTGAAGCTTAATGAACACGTTTCTACACTCGCTGAAGAAATGTGTAGTTGGTGAAAGTTAAATTTAATTTCAGCTGTACTTAAAATACATTACAACGTTTTTAATTATTACATTGATGAAATAAAAACTACCTGTACCACAATGATTTTGCAGAGCATTAACGACACGCGATTTCACAGCTTGTTCATTATAGAGATTTCTCATATTACGAAACATTTTCACTCACATCTGGCGTTGGGATAACTTATAGAAAAGTGATATTATGAAAATTCAAGTGACTCAAGTTCGGCTTAATGTGGAGACGCGTTATAGCACAACACACAAACGTACAGATGCAAACGTGATGAGAGGAAAATTTTATTTATTTATTTTTATTTAGTAACGCAGCGAAGAAAACACATCCACGGTCTTCAAATATTCAGTCTTGTGCTATTTCATGTGCGCTGCTCTCAACGATGTAGCGATAATTACGTCACGAGCAATGTTTGCGATGAATGTAACTTTACAAGTTTTTTGTGCATAGTTACACTCGTAAATGAATACAAGACATAAATTTGCGTGTGCTGTCGACTTGAATGTTTTATGTAACATTTGTATTAAAATACAGTCTTCAAAGTACAAACCAGGCAATTAAATCAGCCAAAATAAAAATGTGTCGAGAATAACTGTACACTGAACTGAAACATTTGGTAAAAAAAAGCTACGTATTAGGATAAGCACTGTTTCACAGTTTTTTTTGCACTAAATAAATTACCACAACCAGGCATGGTATACTTTTTCTATGCAATTCCATTCGCATTTAACACCGTCTCTTAAATCTGTATTATTCTGAGCAGTTAATTCATGTGTATGTTTGAATGTTAGGTTTTTTTTTTTTTCAGGATAGCTGATGTTTTAGAATGTATTTATTTTGACTTGAGTTTTTTTAATAAAATTTGCATCTCGTTGTTTTTAAAAGCAAAAACAATGAAGCCTAACTGTTAGAAAAACAATGCGGGATGTTAATTACGTGTTTTCACGAATTATTTATAGTTATTTTTATTTATTAAATTTGTAGACAATTTCAGAGAGGATTATCAAGTGGTTTGCAGTGAGGAGTTGAGCAACTTGTTTTTATTGGACTGTGGATAAAACATTTTACTAACTCAACTTCACTGCTGAGGAAAGACTGTATTGATTTTATTATAAAGCCAACCAGAGTAGAGAAAATTGTTCAAATATAAATTAACAACTTGAATGACGAAACAACACAGCATTTTGGGTATACATTTATAGATTTTTAGTCACTATACTGTCGCAAGTTCTTACCCTAGATGTTGCCATTCAGTAACGTAACGGAGCACGTATTAAATTTAATAAAATATTTGAATTATTATTTTCTACATAGTTATAAAGCTTACCAAAACTATTTATACAACAGCACATATAGTTTTCTTCAGTACATAATTACACCATAGAATGTTTACAATGCCGAGTATTCATATACAACACAACGAGTTAATGTTTATGTATACCGCAAAATGCTGTTTTCAAATTACATCAGTTACTTTAAGGGGTGTTATGTCTCTTTATGAAATTGTCTCGTGTAAAATCAACAACCGTTTTTTCGCAACAGTCTAACAATCTCAGCCGTTTCACATACGAATGTACAGTTAATAATCTCTGCAGCAATCCCGTCGCAGCACACTTCTCTTCTTATCGCGCGCTTTTTGTGTTAGCCACTTTGTTAATATGGCCGCTGCTCGCTATACTGTATGTGCAAACCACGATCCCATCCACATCATTCTTCACACTTAAAGAGTTAGTGTACGGTAGCTTTCTCTTTACGTTTGAGGCACGGAAACGGGGAAGGCGATAAGTCGAACATAACACGTCCGTCAAACACCTCATCGCCTCTAGGCGCGAAGGGCTAAACTAGCGTGTAGTGTTTTCATATAATGTGTTATTCAACGGGACTTCAAGCGATGACTGTTGTTTTATTTGGGGTAAGTTTGTGGTAAAGTCCAATGCAGGTTTCTATGACATAGTTTTACGATTTACGATCGATATTTTCTCAGCTAAAGCAACGTGAAAAAAAATATTTAGCACTTTGAGGAACTTGGGAATCATGTCTTTAATAAGCGGACGTAATAGGGACACAGTTTGGAGCGTGTCTTCTTTCCGTAGATAAACGCATTGGAAACATTTTTAATAGTTACGCAAGAAAAATTATTTTCGTATCATGCTACAGCACGGCTCACGCATACGATCCGCTAACTCTTAAAGCTCGACAATGAAATGGGCCGCATTCGAAGAATATTTTTCATGCACATCTTGAAGCACCCCGCACAAGGTCAGCTAGCGGTACCAGGCGATGTGCACTAAAGAACGTTCAGCCATCTGATGTCACAGGGAGGGGCGACATGCAGTTTGGCTCACGTGGCCCGCGGTGTAGGCGGGGATGGGTGTGTAGTTCTCGCATGTGTGACCAGGGTGCTGTCTCCTAACAATTCTTTTGGATAATGTGAGATTGAATATTCTACATCGTTCCTGTCAGTAGGATTATCTAGATTTAATATTTTAAGTCCAAGTGACACTGGAAGGACAGATGATTGTTAACGTTAATGATACCTTAGTTTTATAAAAGAAAAAAGCGTACTTTCGGTTTGTATGGCAGTTAATAATTGAATTTCTCCGTGGAAGTTAATAAGTTCACCGAACTTCATCGCAGTCGGAGTACAAGACTACACTTAACTTTGACCAAACCCATCTTCTCTGCGAAGTTATTCAGTCTCGCTTGGAAATAAGGGATGAAATATATATTATCAGAAAAAAAGTTGTTAATATTCAACTTTATAGTAGCAAGTTTCAACAAATAAAAAACAAGTGGAGCAAACTTTAACATGAGAGAAGTGGACTCTTTCGGAACTTTGTTTGTAAGCTACTTTGATTTTTATGCATTTTAGTTCTGAATTATTCACTTAGTTGAAATAATGTCAACTTTTTCTCCTAACAACATTTTTTTCTAACGTGCTGTTTTCTTTGCCAAGTAACCTCCCAAGAGTGTTGTAGTTGTAGTATTGAGTTCCTTATCATTTATCTTCTGCTGTATGCTGACGCTGAACGAATGTTTCATTCTCTGTAGTTTTGCATGTGGAGATACGACCGCGAACACGACAGCCCAGTATTTTATGATGATTGACTACCGAATGCCATGAATGATCACGTCGTTCTACCGACCGCGCCCACTAAGTAACACTAATTGACACAGTGTACGTACATATACACACACGTCACACCAGAAATATGTATCTACTTGGAGCTAAGTTGAGACTAGGCACTCCGTATTTCCCGCAGA
The DNA here is from genome assembly GCA_003012365.1 of Medauroidea extradentata. NCBI lineage: Eukaryota > Metazoa > Arthropoda > Insecta > Phasmatodea > Phasmatidae > Medauroidea > Medauroidea extradentata. Next base: position 68,691 of record PNEQ01098956.1, on the reverse strand, counting down.
AGCGTCATTAAAAATTAAGACACTCTCGCGTACGAAATTATGCCAGGCTTTTAGAATCCAACAAACGGAGGTAAATCTAAACGAAATATTTTTGAAATAATTGTCCTGTTGAAAATTGTGGAATGTGAACTTACTTTATAGCCTACTATTGTAGAATATGTACATAACAAAATTGTAATATGTACGGTATAGACTGGAAATATCTCAATCCCTTCATTCTAATTTACTATCATTGTTTACAAATACCTATCGAACGAAATATTTCTTGGTTGTTTTAGGGCAAAACAAAATATTTCAATTTGTAATATCATGTAGACAGACATTTAGTAAATACACGACGTCTGGTATGTATGCTTCCAGAATTCGAACAGTTACAGCAATTTTGGCTAAATTTCTGTACAACAAAATTGGAGTATGAGATCACTCTTTTCGGTATGTGTGTGTTTGTGTTGTGTGTGTATCCCCCAACACTCCATCCAACCTCGGAAAATGTTGTTGAACTTATGGATCCAATTTTATTCAGCTTGGTATACTTATTTAGGTCGCCTGACATTTACGTATTTTGTTCATGTCCAGTACTTATTCTCAAAATGGCTGCGATTTTATATTTTTGACGATATGACATTCTGTAGCCTATCGGAAACCACAAAACCGATTAAAACCAAATTTTAAATTTTGATAGTTTATGAGAATATAATATTTTAGTGCATTATTTTAGAAGACAGCACGACATAAATAAGTTAACCTTTTTTTTTTTATCATCTTTGAAAACTACTGGACCCGTTGTGACTACATCTAATAAGTGCCCCACTCATTCATTCACTCATCAACGCACAGCCGAAACCGCTGGACCTAGAAACGTGAAATTTTCAATGTAGCTTCCACTCATGGCGTAGGCGCCCACTAAGGAAAGATTTTTCGAAAATCGAAAACTAAAGATGTGAAAGAGGGCAAAAAGTTATTCCGCGAAATTCTCGATAACTCTCTAACCTGATCACATGTTGTTAATATTTTTGCTTCAAAACATTTCCTAAGAAAATAAATGTATATTTCATAAATTTTCGATTTTTTGAAATTCGGAAAAAAGGGGGGAAAAGTCGTAAATGTGTTTCAAATAAATCCTCTATTTCTCTTAAAGGTTATATTTGCATCAGAATGGTGCTTATGTAAGTGTCTAAAAATGAGTTTAGGATTTTTCAAAATTCGTCCTTGAATAATGACAAAAAATAAAAATAAAACGTGTCTCCAATTAATCATCGGTATCTCCCAAACTATTTGAGATATCGAGATGGTCTTTGCTTTAAAATTAAGCTTACGTAAGTATCTAAAAACAGAATTATCCGTATCTCCCAAACTATTTGAGATATCGAGGTGGTCTTTGCTTTAAAATGATGCTTACGTAAGTATCTAAAAACAGAACTAAGGATGTTTCGTAATTCGACAATTATGGGTGTGAAAAGTAGTAAAATGTTACAGAACTCCCGAAAAGTGAATAAACTTAATGACCACGGAGTAATAACTTCAAAGTTGCAATCAATATGTTTTTTCTCCACAAAAGACAGTTATTGATTATCATAGAGAAATATAGATGAATTAAAAAAAAGAGGCTAAGCAATTAAAGTACGATTTGTAAAGTGGATTGGATAAAGATGTTTGTACTTGTTTTATTATTCAGTTATTTCATGTTTTAAAGATATACAGGGAATATAGTAACACCAACAATTAACACATTGTGATCGTTAAGTATGTAATATATATGAAATGAAAATAACTTACATACACGTGTGGTTTATTAGACCAAATTAAAAAGGGTGATGCAAAATATTAAACCAACCAGTATTTCTATAACTAGAACTACTGATCAAATGGAAACGAAACGCCCGTATAAGTCATGAGAAAATATATTTAAATGAAATTGTCACAATAGAAAAAAATTCATCTACAGACAAGTCAGGTTACTAAATAATAAAATAAGCAGATAATATTGTGGTGAATGATATTTCAAATGTTAGGGTTTGACTGTCACCAAGGTGATTTACTTCGTTACAAACCTGACCATCACATAAACTTGCAAACTCAGGTTCTACGAATTGTACTGAGTTCTCGATGTTTCCCAAATTTTGGTTGTTTCCGGAACAGCTTAACTTCTTTATTAATTCTTTGCCAGTTCAGGTTAATAAATCTCGTTAGCGACAAAACGAACACAAATTGTTATTCAAATAAGTGTTAAGATTTTCTCCGAAAAATTGTGTTAAATTGTAAACGAACGCGTGATTTAATATATAATCCATCTCCAAACGAAAATATTTGCTAAAAAGTTCAAGTCGAGTTGTATAAAATTTACAAAATTATTCTATAATATTATAATTTTTGTAGTAAAAATCGACATTGTTTCTTTCGTTTCAGGTAAAACGAACAAATACGATAATGGGTGTGCTATTAACGCCCATTTTCTCGTAAACGCGAGAATCCTGGATTTAAACCTCTTGTAGCTTATTCAATACATGTTCTATGAAAAATTAAGTGCGTTACCAAAGTTAAAAATACATCAACACGCAAAAATGTTTTAAGCATTTAACAGAGCTAAAACTGTATAAAATTCTACCTGGTAATATAAACTATTTTCATGAAAAAACGATGTGGACGTACCGAAAATATACTACATGTAAACTGTGAGAATTTTTTTTAAATATGTACGCTAAACACAGAATGAGACATTTTTAATGCATCTATTTAATCACAAGTATATTCGTTGCTTACAAAAAAAATTTAATACTACACTTGTGAAACGTTAATCTTATCCGATTAAATACCTAAAAGTAACATTCAAGCACGAAAGTAGTAGTGATAGAGCAAAACAAATCATTGTGTACTTTTAACTTTCAGAGTGAGAGGATTTGGTCAGCGCTTAACAGCGAGGTATTTAGCGCTGGTGAGGGGTGACATGAGGCGAGTATGGAGCAGTACCGGAATGAAAATACCGGGGGAAACAGGAGATCCCCGAGAAAACCCACCAACCAGCGGCATCGTCCGGCACGATTCCCACATGCGAAAATCCGGGGACCGACCCCGTCGGGAATCGAACCCGGAACGTTTAACTTTCAGAAATGTAGACACCATACTTGTCAGCTAAATTTTTCTCTCACCGAGTAATTCACAGATACTGAAAATCCTAAATGTTTAAGCAATATCCTCCTGGATTCTTTGTAGGCTTATTAAAATAACATGTTACGATTAATATAATTATTTACTGCGTCCTTAGATAATTTGAGATTTCAGAGTATTGCTGAATTAATTTTAAAATGTCCAGTTATTTTTAGTTCTGTACAATACAAAACAATTCGAAATTTCTTAGGTTAAACATCATCACATTTATTCGTTAAGCCAACAGTAGAAGATATTTGACACTTCAAAAATTGCTTAAAAGGTGTATCTGGGTAAATAATATTACATTTCGGTATTAAAGCATTCACTTAAGTTAGCATCATATTCCGTATTCTAGTGAATAACGGTGCCAATAAGATGCTACCGGACATAACCGCACGATGTGAATGCAGAACGTAGGAAACCATTAGCGTTAATTCGCAAAATGAATAATCGTGTTACGCGACTGCAAATTACTGAATACACTCAACAATGTGATATTGCACAGCGAAGTACTACAATCACGCCGTTCTTAGTGGTTGGTTTGGTATTTACCGATAGAGTGAAGTCAAGCTTTGGTGAGTGGTAATATGCAATGTATATGCAGTATCGTCGGAATGAAGGGTTGTTGGTGAACGGGAGATCCCCGAGAAAACCCACCAATCAATAGAATCTTTCGGCACAATTCTCACATACCAAAATCCTGATCAACCACTACTATAATCGAACATGATCGCCTTTGTGAGAGGCAAGCACACAAGCCGCTGCTCCAACCCCTCTCCTCTCCTCCAACCCGACGGAGTTATGTAAGGGAAATACGAGTCAACAACTCAACAACAAAAAGTTGGTTTAGTGCCGCCTTGCAACATGGGTTAATACGGTTATGTATAAAACTGGGCAGCCTTCTTACAAAGACTTGTTGGCTTCTCTTTGGAACCATGATATCGCTCTGATTGCTCATAAAATATCAAAAACATTATTGTACTGGCTAAGCATACCTTCTGTGTTTCACATGCATGTTATAAATAACCAAAACATGTATTCGTTTAATTCAGGTCTCTTCAAATAATGTAACGCTTTCAAAAATCGTCTACCGTCGAGAATCGTTATTTGCTGATTGGTGCCCTAGTTATTTGTGGCTCAGTCTGCGAAGTCTTTCTATTTCGGCGTTCTTTTTAAATATAAAATAAATCAGCATACCGTTATTTACCAGTAGCCAAATTCGCATTATTTAAACCTTTCAAGAATATTGTAGGCCTACAGGTTGGCTTTACATTACTTTCTTATCAGTTATGGTCCTCTGGAAGTCGGAGGTTTCACAGCAAACATGTCCTCTAACAGGCTTTGTTGGTACGACGCGGGCTACCGAATTATCGATTATCCTGCAGGTGTATACGTTTTGCTTGTCATCAGGTAACGTTTATTGAATAAATAAGACTGGCTGTAGATTCGCCAAGGTCATTGCAGTGAACGGTGGACGTGCGTACTGGGCGCTCCGTTTTAGAAGAGAGTTGTATTTCGATCACCGAGCTGGTAAGGTGCTGTTCTGAGTACTTTACGTGTACGTCTTGGATGAGCAATCGGAAGAATGGTATAGGGCAGGAAACGTTACAAACAACCCAACACACAGCCATATTATGCACAGTATTCAATGCAACGACATTCTGAATAGTGTCACAGCAATTAAAGATTAACTATTTTTTTATTATAATAAATTAAATGTTGAAGTCAATTTCCAGGGTAGCATTACTCCCACTATGACTAACTTAACGGAAAAATTGGAAATATGTTTTCGACTCGCTTTTTGGTTAAACTATCGCCGCATAAAATGAACGCACCCCGTCCTGAATCATATTGTAGAGCCAGAGTACTTTCACCAGGCCATGACTCACTATGTTCGGACATATGACGTCGTCGATCTCAGTATTGAGTAATGGGAAAAACAACATTGTGTAGTTACAGACATATCTCTACCTCTAGACATTAATATTTGTGAACACTGTAAGCATATACTTAGTTTTTTAAGTTGGGTGCCTTAAAGATAATGTGATACTTTTTAGTAATATAGACCTACACTTGAATTTATATCAGTCAGCTCATTACCATCAAACTCTTACACTCATACCTCTGGGTATGATATAGTTACAAATGAAATTATTCCAGTTTTGGATCATAAAGTTACTATAATATGGCAGTTACCTTCAATACGCTGTAAACTTCGTACATATTACTTAATAGATCTGGAACAGCTTCTTAATCTCATTGTAGTGTGTGTTTGAATAAAACTTCCAGAAATACCAATAAATTCTGCTTTCAATTGTTCAAAAAATTTTTACTCATATTTAACATCATAGTCAACCATAAAACATAAACCTTACTATCAGCAAACTTGTTTACGATACAGCAGTACTAAGAGAACATAAATGGACACCATTAGTTGTGACGTCATACAGGAGCACTGGTTCCAAACAAATGTTTGTTTTGAAAGTTTAGCATGGAAATATAAATGTAAGTATTGGTTAGCAGTTGACTTACCACATTCTTTTTGCAATTGCCTATCTTTGAACTGCAAATAAATTATAATATTCAAACGAGAACAACATGTATAGGTTAAGTAACGTCATCACTACTGACTCGTAAATAACTCCGAGTATGCTGCAATTGTATATGTTAGGCTATGTTCATAACTTCTATGATTTTACTTATTTCGAAAAACAATAATATTTACCCTATTCTTCTGAGGGATGTAAAATTAGATGATTGTTTAACACATGCCGAAAATATATCTGTTTGGAACCAGCATCGCCATATGACGTCACACTAATGGTGTCCATTCAGAGGACTAACACACAGCAATACATAATAAGTTTTAAAAATTAAGCTTTCAATACATGTAAATAAATTAGATTCATGTCAATGACTTAATAAATTCGGTAAATAGTTCTTAAGAGATATACACTCACACTTCGGCATTAAATAAATGAAATAAAATTAATACAATTTCATTTCCTGGCATAAAGAAAATATTTGAAACCATTCTAATAATAGGGATACATATTACACAGTGCATTCGAAATGCAAAGGTCTCACGTAACATCATTCCTGCATGTATAGAGAACACTTTGGAAAACGGCCTTCTAATTGGCTATTCCGTTTCATAAGAGACTAGGTGTGAGAATACTCGGCCTATATAGGTTACTCTACCAAAGAATTTTACGAGACTAGAGATATTTTAAGTGCGTATAAGGAGATCGTTCATATATGCCACTTTCCGAAGTCAAGAGATACAGGGAGCAACATAAGAATGGTAGCGTTGTGAGTGTCATTCCCGGCGCTTGGCAGAGTCAACCCTGAACTGTAGACAGTTTTTTCTACTTTTACAAAAAAAAAGTCTTTCAAAACTAGTTTCAAAATACAATTTTGTAACTGCAGTTTAATATTTTGCGATTTACAAGACACTTTTGGGAAATTAATGAATTAAATATTAGCGTGATTTTTACAAGGTAAATATTTTTTAATTAACAAATGTTCTAATAATATTTATAATACATATTTTATTTCTGGAAATATTTTGTATAAACATTTGTAGATTAATTATTCATGAGGAACATAATGGAGAAGTTTATAAACTGAGTAAAAAAATATTTCGTAATCTTTTCTGATATTTTCTAGTTCTTGTAAGGGGTTGTATTAAATGCCATTGTATATTTACTCAAACTAGTTAAAAATATGCACTTAGTAAAGGGGCTGCAATAAATAATACAGTTATTGCTGGTGTAATAGTTCTAATTAATTCAATTACTTGACAATCAAGTTAATTTCGATCAGTATTTTTATTAAAGATAAGTATGATAATTGCATATTTCAGTTATTATAGTTAACTTGTTAATTGTTAAGAGCCCTATAGGGCGTACAGTAGGCACTAGAAGCCGCGTTGGAGGAACGGAAACAGGGAAACGATAAGAGCTAGAATCGCTCGCGCGTCACAACTGAATCGCTTTTATGCGCGAGACGCGAAAACGGCGTGTAGTTATTTTTCCCGTTAGTTCAATCGGTGACCCTGTTTTTTTTATTTACTGAAATTGCATAGTAAAGTCCAGCGCATACTTCTCTATTTTTGTTTTACTGTTCCAGGTAGTATTTTTTACGTCACAGCAGTCTTACAAAGACGTTTGCATCCATTTTGAGGTGCCCCAAACCATGTTTGTAAGCATTCTATTTATAAAACAAACGTCGGTACACACAGTTTTGAATGTATTTTCTTTTCATAGACAAAGATATAGAACACACGCGTTTAATAGAATTTCTGAAGGAAATATCTTTCTCCTAACACCCTGCAACGGTGTTAATGCGGCAGCTGGGGTAGGCCTCCTAAAGAAAATAGTACCTCTAATGTTTTTGTGTAATTTTTCGGCGACAGGCAAATTCCACCGAGGAGGTAATCTGACTGACATACTGATCTAGAGCACGAGATTGTTTTCAAAGAGCTATTTAAAAATTACTGTCATGGCGAATATAAAACTAGTGCGGCCATGTAAGCCGGTGATCCGCATGCGTGTTGGCTGACGTGTGACAGCGCGGGGTCCTGCGAGCGGCGATAATCGACGCCAGCTAATCCTGTTATTGCGAGGCCTACCCCGCATTATAGCCGTGACCACATCCTGCGCGCGAACATATCAGGCCGACCATGTATTACCTAGGTGGCTAGGGGTGTGGCGTGTATTGTAACACGGGCCAGCGACAACAAAAACATGCGCCCCCTCGGAGCGACAAGACGTCCCGAATGAACGAGGGGGTAAAGCAAAGAATCCCGTCAGTTCCGGCAGCCCAGGGGAGAAAGAAAGGCAGCGGCGACGGGCGGAACAAAAAACATACGTGATGTTGGGATTTAGCGATCTCAAATATTTACCCAGGCCCGTGAATGCACGGCCAGTGTGTGTGGTTGAGAAAAGCCTTCCGTCCACGAGGGAGATTTCTCACGACTTCGCATCCGGTGTGCGTACATACGGCTTTGGTAATTTGTCTCTCGTTGTCACACAACAGTTGTCATGATTCAGTATCAAATACCTCGGAAGACCTTTGGCAGCATGGCTGTTCACACATTTCTATCGGTAATTCCACACGACGTGGTCCGCTTCTTAGCAGCCCCACAGCAAATTCCCACTTAATACTTATAAATACATGTGCGTTTATGATATAGTGAAATTTCCTAACAATAAACCATTTCCACAATACTAAATTTACTAGACCCATTACCTGTGCCTAAATGCCCGTCTATGTAGGTACTTAAATGCGTGATTATCGCGTATTAGAGTGAGCGAGATATTTTGGTCAGAGCTTAACGTCGAGATCTTTAGCACTGGTGAAGGGTGACATGATGTGCGTATGGAGCAGCGCCGGAATGAGAGGGCGGGGGAAACGTGAGATCCCCGAGAAAACCCGCCGACCAGCGGCATCGTCCGGCACGATTCACACATGCGAAAATCCGGGGCATCGAACCCGGATCGCCTTGGTGGGATGCGAATGGTCTGTCTGTTCGACCACTGCGGCCCTCCGCATTAGAACCTTCTTGGACTGAGTTGTTCTGTTGTAGTTGGCAGTCGTCGCTCTGTATTCTAAAGTGGCTAAAGAAGAAATGGTAGTTGGAAGTAGTTTCTTTTCTGACATAATCCACTCCGAAGCAGATGTCTGTCAAAGAAAACTATAAAAAATAGAAAAACATAAATAAGCACAGCATGCTTTGATCAACAGGATACATACACAACATTAAATTCCATTTTTGTAATCGGGTCGAACACAAGGACAGCCAAATAAGAAAAATAAGAGAAAAAATAACAGACAGCACTAAAGCAGACAACACATGATGTGGTCTTACTTTGGCAAAATAACAAACAGATAAAATATATGAAACACAAAAATACGAAGAGACGGAACAAATCACAGTATTTTTCCAGACACGAACATAAAGCGACGTTTCGGGAACATACTGTGTCCAAAAACACGAGTGCGACTATGTCATGTAGTATTTGACTCGATTACATTCATGTAATTTTATGATGTCTCTGTATCTTATGACTAACGAATACTCTGCTTATTTATGATTTTCTATTCTTTGTAGTTTGTTTGACAATTTTTACATAGCAATGGATTATGTACATATAACTAAATCCAGTCATTCACTACAATTGCGCAACTCTTTCAAAGATTATACAGGAAGTGGTGGATGCAAAATGGAAAATGTGGTACCATATTTTTCCTTAAAATAAAAATATACAGTTATTTTGTGATATTATAGCAACGACAATAAATTGCAATAAATAATAGCTGTAAATCTTGCGAAAATAATCAATAATATTTATTTTCTCACTTTATTTACTATGAATTTTAAATGCTGCATATCTCAGTTAGTATCTTCACTTTGTCTTTCAACCGTTCACCTTGCTTATTTAAGTAAAATGGACTTCGTGTTTATACAATAATAAAGGTGTAAAATTGGGAAAGAACAATACTTACGCCTACAAAAGGAGATATTTTGACAAGAGGGTAATAAATCAAGATTTAAAGTGCACCAGTATTTCACGCCGTGTCTGCTGGTTTTTCTCGCAATGGCTGAACGCATTTAAAAGTAAACTTTAAAATCGTCAACCCACCTTTGTGAGATCAAAACAAAGTTTGATAAATATAACTAGCAAGTCACAAGTAATACAAGTGGTACCTATTATATCTAAATCTATTGAGATCATAAAGAATATATTACACAATCCCATTTACCAGGTGATTGCGATACATAATTTTAGTTCCGTGAATAATGTGAATGATTTTACTTACAGAAATGGATAAGAAAGAACGAAAATGCTGTCGTTGGTCCAGTCAATAAAGTTGGAAGTTTTTGGAAGTTTTTCTAACTCTGCAGTATGCAGAGGTAGTCATTCTGAGGTGCCCAATAACGTGTTTCTAATAGCTGTGCTGTATTTTTAATAACGTAGAAGCATTGTTTAAGTTATGTGTTTTTTTATGTGTAAGCATATTTAGGTACACGTGTAGCATCGTAGCGTAAAAAACAATACACGTGAGACTTTGCAACCCCGCTCTTGCCTCAGACGAGGACTTGCTCATGCTGAATAGTTCTTCATTCCTTTCTAGCACAATATTTTAGCAAGATTTGTTTGAAAATATGAAAACAAAGTCTGAGATAACTACATTTACATACATTATGCATAAACGTTTGAATATGTTATGTATAATTACGTAATACAAAACTTAAAGATAGTATTTATCACTCAAATTTTTAATTAAAACTAAGCCAATCTTAGAATAAACCAGAAATAAAAATGCACTCAGAATAATACACAGTAATGCTCATGTACAGAAACGTTTTCAGTGTCGCTCCTGCGTACAGGGTCGCGTCTCAGGGGGGGGGGGGGGTAGAGGGGCATTTGCCCCGGGCTTGACAACACAAGGGGCCACACTTTTGAATTTAAAAAATGAATTATTAATGGTGTTTTATTATATATGGCACAACAATACGATGTATTCATTTAGTTTCGTAAGAACTGCATTTTAGTAACTTACATTATTTTTGCTTTGCTCGCATATATATATATATATATATATATATATATATATATATATGTATATATGTGTATGTGTATGTATATATGTATATATGTGTATGTGTATGTATATATGTATATGTTTATGTGCATATGTATGTGTATATGTATGTCTATATGTATGTGTATGTATATATGTGTATGTATATATGTGTATGTGTGTTTATGTGTGTATATGTGTATGTGTGTATGTGTTGGTGTGTGTGTATGTGTGTGTATGTATGTATGTGTGTGTATATATATGTATTTATGTGTGTGTGTGTGATATTTCTATGTGAACTGATGCATTTTATTGTGGTACTTGTAATTAATGTTTATATTTGTGACTACGTGCCAATACAAAGATAAATATGCCATATCGAAAATATTATCACTGCATCTAAAAATGAATAAACGGGATAGGGGGGCACCCGATTTATGTTGCTCTGGGCCTCACATTTTCATAAAATGGCCTGCCTGCGTATGATGTAAAATGAGTATTTTCTAGATGAGAAACACCCTTAGTATCTTCGGCTGTGGTTGTCGGCGGGGATACGGCCCGACAGCTGTGCAAACTAGGCAGGTAAGACGCAGATAAAAGTCGGGGGACCTGAAAGGAGGCGTGAGTCTCTTTTTTTCTTCTTTTCCAACTCCTTAACAACTAGCTTACTCTCTTTCCTCCTCCGGTTGTATTTTTTTTCTCGCCCCATTTCGGGAGCCAGACACTGGTCAGCCACCAGGGTGCAGGGGGTTGTGGAAGTCTGGCGTATTTGTTTGGCGTCGACCGGCGCTGTCGACCGACGGAATGTTTGCGCAGCTGAGTCTCTCTATACCTATTTCTTCGCCTCGTGGACCCAAGAGACGTGCCATGCACACAGCCTTCACCTGTGTGTGTCGACCTGACGATTTATAACGCTCTGCTGCGGCAGATAACTTGTCGCACTTCCAGTTCCCCGCGGTCTTCGAACATTGCACACGTCATGAACTGTATGTACGGTCCCGCGAGGAAACGTGTCGGCCGACTTCGGTCTGTGTTCAAGCCCCGTTTAAATTGGATGTACCTTGATTTATTTGTTTATTTCCTTTTCCGAGATATATGTTTCTCGATGGTAAATATAAAGCACAAAAGGTGACGAGAACCGTGTTTAAGGTCAGCAACCTCTGAATTACTGTCATAGGTACCGCAGTGAAGAGAAATCGGTCGGTACTTACACTCTAAATCTGAATTAGTAAATATTCACGGATTCACGGTGATGGAAGTAGCATCTTAAACAAATTAAATCAGTAAGAAACCACTGTGAAATCGGTGAAATTTACTGATTCCGATAAAGAGTGCCAAAATGCCACAAGATAATTGGTGAATGTCCACAGATGTTCCAGAAATCTTTCACTGATTCACTAAATGAAAACTGTTCTTTGTAAACAAGTGGAAAAACTGTGAATATTCACTGATTCACTGGTGAGATGTTGGCACTCTTAAAGGAAATCAGTGAATGAGTGTGTGAGTGAGAGATTTTGGTCAGCGCTTAACATCGAGGTCTTCAGCGCTGGTGAGGGGTGATATGAAGTGAGTATGGAGCAGTGCCGGAATGAAAGGGTGGGGGAAACGGGAGATCCCCGAGAAAACTTACCAACCAACGGCATTGTCCGGCACGATTCCCACACGCGAATATCCGAGGACCAACCTCGCCGGGAATCGAACCCAGATCGCCTCGGTGGGAAGCGAATAGTCTGACCATTCGGCCACCGCGGACCCGAAATCAGTGAATATTCACTAATTAGACAGTGGCCATTTCCACTGATTCAAATTGTTGAACCTGCTCCATCCATCAGCCTGAATCAGTGAATATTCACTAATTCATATTTAGAGTGTAGGGGTGCAGCTTATCGGAGCCCAAGCGTATGTTTGATTATTTTCTGGTTCAGTACCTATCGGTACGACATATACGCCATCACTGGCTATTTTGTTCATATCGGCAAGGCTCACTTTCTATAGGATCCGTTAAGTAGTTACCGAGCGGGATGGCGCAACGGTAGCACGTTGAACTAGCAGTCGGGAGGATCCGGGTTCGATCACCGCCCACGGTCATGCTGACTTCTGTTTTCCATGTTGCTTGGATGGTTCCTTAACATCAGCAATGGTAGAATTCTCCCCCAGCTCTTGTCATTGTACCTAGTTGTGTCAGCGTCTCTCACTGTCAACGAGACGTAAAGTCAAATTATCTTACCTTTTCTTCATAGCCTGAAAACTACAAAGAAAGAAATACTTTCCCTAACAAAAAAAACGCTGGAAAATTGCATCTCGCATTTTTCCCAGCTAAGCCGGACTGAGGTTGTAAAGGAAAATTAATGTCATAGACAAAACCAGCCGACCAACGGCTTTGTCAGGCATGTTTCCCACATTCGAAAATCGGATTCAAACCCACTTGATGGTCGAATATGCGAGTGAATATTATGTGGCCAGTACACAGAGAAATACGTTTCTTACAGCGGTCATATACAGTATACATACACACAAATATATAAATATATATACACACATACATAAACATATACATATATTTGTATAGGCTATGACGAAACAACTAAACAGCTATGTATCTGATCGAACAAATCTGTGTTGCCTTACCAATACATGAAATACGTCAAATGTAAGTAATGTTTTTCAACAAAATGTATATTTAACTGGTTCCAACCCAATTGTTGAGTGAGCTAAACCTGCATGGCAAACAAATATTTATTGGCTAATTCAAATTTCAGACGCTTGCTTTGCAATGTACAAACATGTACCCGGTTGACGGTCCTGTACCAAACCTTTTTTCCTTCGCAAAGCTTCGTCTGTGATTTAATACTATCCGGCGAGTTACGCAGCAACAGTGAACTATTCAGAGCCGAACGGATTTGGAATGATTTGCAAAAATGACTGCAACAACAGTTTCCAACATAAAACTATAACATGAGTATGTATGAAAAAAAATACTTCACTTCTTTTACGCCTATGTCTCAAGGTTCGTCAACATTTTCATTTAAAGAAAGGGAAAATCATTTTGGATAAACCAACCAGAGTGGACCCACTCTGCGTCGATTCCACGACCTACCAAAAACCACTTAGGAACATTACGTAACACAAGTAAACAAACAAGCGTAGTTTAAAAAAACTATGTGTTCACAAGGAACGTAACATTGCAACGATCCATCACCAAACCAATTTTCAATTGCCGTACTGTCTGCAGATAGCCTGAAGTGGTGAGATTGTATTAAAATTAATTAAGAAGTAAATATTTAATTGATATGATAAAGCGCAATTTTTTTTCCAACAGCCAACATTCATAACAAGTAGGCTATGCATTGACAACAACACGCTTAACGCGAAGAACAGATAAATGTTCGTTTTAACACGGAAAACAAAGTGTACTTGACACGGAAATGTGACATTTTAATTAATTTTGACAGTTTCGATGCGCCTGTGAGTGAGTGAGATTTTGTTCGGCGCTTTACATCGAGGTCTTCAGCGCCTGGTGAGGGGTGGCATGAGGTGAGTATGGAGCTACGCCGGAATGAAAGTGCAGGGGAAACGGGATATCCCCGAGAATACCCGCAAACCAATTGCATCGTCTGGCACGACTCCCACATGCAAAAGTCTGGGGACCGACCTCGCCGGGAATCGAACCCGGATCGCCTTGGTGGGAGGGGAGAGATCTGACCCCTCGACCACAGCGTACCCTCTGCTCACTCAACACAAACACGTTATCGCCTCAGTGGAAGCGGTACAGCTTTGGTACGCTGTAAAGAGACGAAACATCGATACATAAAGCAAACCCTCGACAAGAAGTCTTTGAGTGACTTGTGCTTGGTAGTGATGAGAGAACATTAGTAGGTAGCTGTAAGTGCATATGCGTTCTCAGGATGCGATCATACTCATCGTGTTACGATTAGGCGTAATTCATTTGGAGACTGTCATACATGATTACGGGAAAGTACAGTCATATGTAGCAATCACTCATCATTTACATTACACCATTTCTCCTTCAGAAACTGTATACTGTTTAATCCGATTTCATCTATATTTGTTAAAATGTTTTTTTTTATTATATTCATAGGTATATGACTGAAAAGTACCATGCAAACGTAGATACACTACATACGTTAATAGCATTCCATATTTTAAAGCGGTTTTTATTCGTGTTTCAAGGATTTTCGTAGACATTACAAATAACAAACCATACTCACACCCAAAGTCTTCAAGGATATCTGTCGTTGAGAGGCAAATGATGATTTCATAACGTGTTGTTCTTAATATTTAGGAAAGGGGATTGGGGCTATTTTCAGTATGAGGCGTGTGTTAGAATGTATTAGGCTGTATTTTTTCATGATGCTGCAAAACATCATTTTAACCTTCTTAAGCTGAATACGTTGATTTTTCATCAATTCTGACGTAAAAGCCTCGTACATCACTTTTATTTCTAAGAAAAACATACTCTGCTATATATATATATATATATATATATATATATATATATATATATATATATATATATACATACACACACACACACATACCGTCCTGTTCGTAACGGCGTCTACTGCAAGCAAGACAATACCGCAACACAACCGCGAATGTATGACTACATGCAATTAGGTCATGTCTGTAATTTTATTAAAGACACTTACTTTCCGAGTTGCCAAAACGGCAATTTTCAATCCCTATATTAAAATATGTGTTTTCTAACTGTTCTTTATATTCTTCTGATGTTTATAAGCATTTCAATGATGTTAATGTAGAACAAGGAACGCTGCGCATACCCTTTACGTGCTACGTCAACGCTATGAAGTATTTACTGCCATATCAAGAACATACAACTCTCAGAATTTTATTAAAAAGTCCTACTCGCACATGGCTGATTTCTTTATCGATTTACTTAACTAACCTTTGCTTGCAAAACAGATCATGAAAATATGTTGCAAATAATTTTTTATTTCTGCAACGGTAAGAAAACTCACGTTGTCATTAAAATTAATTTCAATGGTTAAGTATTTTGAAATTTTTATGACCGCTTTTATTGGGAAAATTTTTTCACATCTTAATGAAAATTATAATGCCGTTAAATACAAAGTTTTGAAGACAAAATGAAGTACCGCTAAAGATAGTTGTTTAAATGATTTATTTGCTGAAAAGTGATAATTCCTTACCTCAAGCTAAACAGGTTTTAAAGAGAACTTTTTAATTGCAGGTGGGTGACGTAGCTTACGTTGCCGTGGGATGGAAGGTTTTCTATGGGATTTTCTGTTTCCACCGCCCTTTCACTCCACCGCTGCACTATTCATTCACTTTTCACATTATTTTCATGAATAATTAAGACCTCGCTGTTAAGGCCATTGGCTCCTATTTATACTGTCAAATTAGTTTTAAAGGGACAAAGCTGGCATATAGATATGCTTGAAAATTGTTTGTACTATGTAGCCTAAGTTATTCAACTTGAAATAACAATATAATGGCTAATAATCGACTACAATAAAATCCCCTTTTTTTAAACCCTAACCGGAATGGTGCTACTCAAGTAAACCCACTTTAACTACTATTTAACAATAAATGTCATAATAAATGTGCCGAGTCATGCACGAGACTCCGAACGCGGGACGTATTGAACTGAATGTGGGCGTATCGAAACCTTTGTGTCAGTTTTGACGAGGAAAAGGTGACTTGAATCTGCTATGTTTTTAAAGGTGTTTTCGAATCACGTTTAACTCTCTACGCATTCAACATTATAACACATGTTTCCCCTAGAGTTAGTTACGATACAATTGCAATAGCTCAAGTCAACGTCACGGAGAAAAAAAGTAACATATGTTTTTGGAAACAAATTCCGCGTTAAATTAACTAACGCGAAGAAAGAGTAAATGCCAAAGTGCATCTGAAAAAAAGTATAGTGTTTTGGTTCAGGGTACTACCGCGGCCGGACAGTGTATCTCTACGAAATTTAATTTGCGCGGTTATAAACGGTGGTTGGCGGGGGGTGAAAAGGGTGGTAGCGGGATGACCTGGGGGTGTGTGTCAGATGCTATAAAGCGCCCCATAGTTCCCCCATTCGCACTCATTAAACACGGAGATATTAAAGCGGAGGCACTGGGCCCCACCTGCGCCCGGGGCCGGAACTCTGGGTCACAGAGGCAACGCTAACCTCCTCTTATTCTCTCAACACCCAACCCCAACCCCCGAGCCGCGGCAAAGTGTGCGGGGGTTTATCGCCCTGTATCGCCCGGCCGTGGAATGAGGAACCTCATCAAAACTTAACGCGTGCGCTGCGGAATCGAGTTGGGTATGGTGGCCTACCTTCCTAAGGGGAAGGGGATGTATGGGTGAGGAGGAGGTCGGAGCTACTTTTTATGATCGAGTGCCCGGCTGCGCGCTATTCGGGTAACGTGTTTAGTGTCCCGAGATTTGAATATTCCAACAGCAGAGAGGGCTCTCCTTGTCTTCCATGCGTCGACTTGCATGCCTCGTAGTATGACCGCAGTGCTATTTTTACCCCCCTCCCCTCCCTCGTACTCTCTTTAGATACGCCCAGGGTTGCCCGGCTGTATTATGGCTTCTTCTACCGCGAGTTCGCGAGAGAGTGCCCCAACGGTAAATAAAATTTCAAAAAAAGAAAAGCTCCACGTTGTCGCCAGTTGTTGCAGGGTCGACATGGATGACCTCCGCTTCAGACTCCCTGGAAACTAAGTCTAACCAGCGAGCCTGAGAAGGTATGCAGGTTGTCCGTGAATGGCGTTTAAAGCTTTTCGCCACGTTATAAGGGATGCGAAGACGCGTAAATACAGTACAGTGAAGGTCGCAGATGCTGAGAAATACATGAAAATCACACACAAGTTGTGGTCAATAAGGTTAGCAACCTGGATTTACGTAGCAACAAATCGCAGTAGCGACGTCAAATAATGATCAAATGGGCTGAGCTAACAATCTGAGGGAAGGGAGGGGGCAGCGGTGGCATATCAGTCGCATACCTCCAAGGCGATTCTGGTTCGATACCCGACCGGGGTGACTCCCAGCATCTCACTTGTGGTACTCGTATTTCATGATTCCGAAGGTAGACAGGATCTCACTTGGAGCTGCAATTTCCTGTCTTTTCTTTCCGGGTGAGCTCCATTATCACCTCAGTAACCCTCATTCATTTGTTATCGCGCTACGTGGACACTTGGGTACTGCCGCTGTCAAACTGGCAACATCGCACTTCTGTATTTCTAACTGATATTGTATGCACACGTACCAAGAGGGAAGGTCGAATGAAAAGGGAAGATTTCGGGATCTGTGCCAGTTGCTGTTATTCCAACGCAGTCTGCGAACCTCACGGATCTTTACTTGTGGCTCAGTTAACGGGTAATTTCCAGTCTCTGCGTTCCTCAGTGTACTGTATAATTTTACTCGTCTTAACATCCACTAAAACGTGACGAAGATATTTAAACGTTATTCAGGGACGTCCTGTATACGTGTGGGCACCCTTTGCGTAACGTTCCAAATTGTACAGAGAACGCAATAGCATTCGCCTGGAAGATGAATATTAAAAATGTAAAAAAAAGGGAATAGTTTTGTCTCTAAGAATGATCAGAAAGCTATAATCGTTACTGTAGTCAAACATCGCTGACTTCGTGAAAAGTGTTCGGCGTGGTTTAAATAACGTGTTTAGTTCGGTTATGTTCAAACCTATACTTGAGTTGCAGGTTGGGGGAGGTGGACTTTGAGGGGGATTAATTTTAAGTAACTTGTATTGGAAAATGTATGGAGTTAGAAAATTGTATTAATGTTAAATTTGAATTGTATTCAAAACAAAGTTTACGTTTGAGGGCGAAGAAAAATTTTAACTATTTAACCCGGAAGGTTATTTATCGCCGTTCGATCCATTAATTTGGCTTAATAATCCAAGCTTAAGAGGTATGGAAATTTACGATATCGAACGGCCGACTAAAATACTCAATCGACAAAATCTTACTACTCATCAAAATGCGATGATCTTTTTTATCGAGTAGATATTTTATTAGCGGAAATTTATTTATATAGCACAATGCGGTAGTTTTACTTCCGAGTAAAAAATTCAAAACTGTTTTTAGAAAAATAAGACCTTGAAACCACAAAATGTACAAAAATGGAAAACTGTAATTTTTATAATTTTACATGATAATATCTAGGCCTCTATGATAACCAAATTTCAAACATCTGCTTTGAATTGAAAATAATTTTACTATCAGAAAAACTTTGCGTGAGATGTTTACAGAAGTTAAAATTATTTTCAAATGAAAATGCGAGTATATTTGAAATTCGGTTATTATGTAGGTCTAGATACTGTCATATTAAAATTATAAAAATTACAGTTTTCCCATTTTGTAGATTTTGTGGCTTCAAACCCTTATAAAAAACTGTTATTAATTTTTTATTCGGAATACACTACTGCGTAGTGCTATATAAATAAACGTCCGCTGATAAAATATTTAGTAGTAAAAAAAATGTCACCGAATTTTTATGCGTAGTTCAGATTTTATTGACGATTTGAGTGTTCCAGTAGTCCGCTAGACATCGTGCCTTCCCACACCCCTTAATATATAATTGTAGTCTGCTATGTGGTGTCGGTACGCGTTCGGCACTTCCGTATTCCTGGAGCACCTTGGTTCGCCTGACCCACTAGAAAATGTATGGTGAAAGACGCCAAGTCACGGCAGGTTCTGTTTGGCAGCCATACCTGCACAGAAGAAACGGTTTTGTGGTGACTGCAAAAAAATTTGTCAATATGGACCTCACCTAATATTTTTGCACTGGTTACAAATTTTTTTTGTTTGTCACTCCAAAATATCATTGGGGAAAGCAAAAAATTTTAGTAGTCACCACAAAAAAATTTGGTAAGATCCATAGTGACAAAAACATTTTGTAGTGACTAATAAGTATTTTTTTAGTGTGGCCATTGTAGCATCGGCTATATCTCTGAATACTGATTTATCAATTTCGCAACAAAATATAGAATTTCAAAATTATAATTAAAACTAAGAAGGTATTAATTATTATATTTATCAACGAACGTCCAGGGTCTCTTCTCGAATTGAAGACGACATGAGGGGCGGAGATCACTATCCTTCGATTCTCGAGTGCAATTTTGTAAGCTATTACGCGTATTGTCTCGTTTTCTATTGAACTTGCGTGATAAATGTGACGTCAGATTAACACAATTATAAACATGTGGCTACATGATAAACTTAACAATAATAAACATTCGTACATAATTTATCGCACGGTCACTCACGCGTAATATTCTGATACTACGCGATTCTTACATTTCCTTCCAAGTATGGCTTTAATTGTACAATTTAAATGGCAGTTTTAACGGCACCGTCACCAAAAACCTAGCGGTTCCTGCAATTGCAAAGGTAAATTTTTATTATGTGTGGTTCGGAATAAAGTGAGCACTCAAAAAATCCCTGCTAAAGTTCCATTTTCAGCTAATTTGTATCTTTCCGCGCTCAACCGCTAACTACGGGAAATGTCTAACCTCTCTGGACACGTCACTTAATGTTTGCGCGTGTAAGATTCATTGTGCAGTCAGTATGAATCGTTACAGTTTAGTAAAAAAAAATGTATTAACTATGTACAATACAGTCTTGTCGATTTCGGTTGCTTTTATTTCTGTATTCTTGTATTTAAATAGGAACAAACACGGAACTATATTGCGCAATTTCGCTGCCAACCATACAAGCAGTAAGGTAACTAGAGTTAATGTTGAATTATAAACAGTAACGGCTAGTGATTTTTTTTACATGTTAAATTTTTAGTGCTCACTTCATCCCGAATGACCTATACTATCGTACAATCTATTACAGTCAGGACTCTTTAAAACAAATCTGAAGTTACCCAAATATTGTCCAATTGTAATAAAAAAACTTTTTATTGATGAAACTTTGTACGTGCAACTACAGAGTGTTTTAAAAAAATGGCAACTGATGAATCACTCTGAGATACATATATTATACGGACGTGTCAGCAATTCAGTTACCATTTTTTAAGCATCCTGTATTATTCATTGCTCTGCTTTTTTTTAGTTTTTGTCAATATTTTTTATAAATGACTGAGAATACTTAGTTTCAAAACAGCTTTGCAACAGTTTCAAGAGGAAAAATTAGGTTTATATGTATTCTGACATTTGTACTGCACAGTGCAAAAATACTAAATAGCATAGTTACAAATAATCCTCGAAATATACTAAGATTTACAAACTTATAAAATCTACATATTGCTTCCCAAGTATTTTTTCACAGAATTGTGATGCATTTCACTTGAACCATGGATTCTTCAACTCCATCTGCCGAATAATAAATGAGACAATGCTATTCCTGTATTTGTGTTTGAAAAATCTAGATGATTCTTGGTCTAACAGCTTAAAATACTAGTTACAGACAGGACGTCGTAGGTTGATTTACTTAATAAGTTAGTATAAAATTATTTTTTTAATTAGTACTTTCTCTTGTTGAGCCCATATACTACTTTGTATTTAATACTGATGTTATTTTGTAGTACACAAACCATATAACCTATATAAATGTACATGAGTTCAAGGGGCAGAATATCAACTTTGTATTATCTAATATTTCATTTAAACGGGGTATTTATTAACGAGTCATGACTGTAATTGCAAAATAAAAATGCATCCAAAAATAGTTTCCTCTGACTAGGGGGATCAGCATAATGGATGTTACGTGCTTTCAGATTTTTTTTTTTTTTCACCACAGCCAATCTTCTTCGCCAAGTGGTGAGTTCGTTCCCTGAGTAAAGTACTTCGTATTACCGGTCCTATACTTTTTTTCCACTACATTCTAGCCCTTTACATGTTTTCTTTCTCTGGTTCCGACAAAATCGAAGAGATAGTCTAGAATTCTGCTCCAGTTCTCCGCCCGAGCCATCCATACTAACCTCTTTTTAACTGTCGGGCTGCAACTGCAACCGAAATTGTCCGTTCGGTCTCCCGTTTCCGAAACAAACTATCATCCAACGATACAGAACAGCAATGTCCATATCTCAACAATTTCATTTCTCGAGCCATGTTTTACAACTGCAATTCCCAAGTGAAAAGAAAATAAAACCCAAACTTTGAATGTGTATAGTACCAAAACCAAACATCCTAGAACCTTGTTTGACCTATCAAATGAACCGTGGCACAAGAGTATTTTGTTTGGACATACTAACATAGTGATTGTTTTCTCAGCTAGAAGAGGCTATGAGGGATTTCATTTTACAGCAGGATGGTGCGGCACCTCATTGACATCTTCCTGTTTACGGATACCTGAATGAGATTTGAGGAGACTTTGCCCCAATGCTGGGTTGGTGGCGGAGCAGCTGGTCACCGGCCGCTTCACCACTGACTCTCCAGAAGCCTAGACCTTACACTGTGCGATTTTCTTCTGTGGGGGTGCCATGTATTTCGTCCGCCATTTCCGGCTACCATTTCTGACCTTAAAACGAGAATTACGGACGTAATCCAAACCGTAACACCGGACATGCTGACACGAGTGTGAAACGAGTTCATGTATAACGTAGATATGTTTCGGGCTGTGCGTGGTGGTCACTTTGAAAATTTATGAAGACGTGGTAAAGAAACTGCATTGTTCCACGGTTCATATGACTGGCTAATAAAGGTTATGGTTTTGTTTGGTTTTGGTGATATAGTCATTCAAAGTTGGAGTATTCTTTGTTGATCATCCTCTATAATTGACAACTTGTCCAGACCATCGATCATCGCGCATTACTTCGACTGACAGATTTTATTCAAAAACTGTGCTACGTGAGCGAATATTGCCTGCTTAGGAAGACGATTCAAGTAATATGACACACATCAATATACCCACTGACGTGTAAGAATTTTATCTATGAAGTAACTAACAACATTATTCGAATTTTAAGTTGCTATTCCCGGTCGTACAACTCTGATTTGTAAGCCTGTGATTGAACGTAAATGATTCAGCTTTGTTAGGTTACAAAAAATGATACTGTTGTATAACACGTCATTAAAAGATTGATTTTATTTTGCTGAATGTATTTCGTCTAGTTGGTAGCAAATATTGCACGACTACGCACTCGTTACACAAAATATATGTTTATTAAGAATCGGCTTCACGCGCCTATTGCATTAACTAATCTTTAGTGTGTTTGAAATGCTGAGAAAGAAATTATGAAAACTGCATTATTTCATTAGATATTCAATATACTTTTCGTTGCAATACACATAACTGAAAAACTGGTGTATCATTATGCCTCAACTATTCAAGATAAATTTTACGTAAATATTTTATCCAAACAGTCGTGTTAATACTGCAAACAGAAAATATTTTATAATCGTCATTCCTGAATTTCGTGCTCAGAATTAAAGAAAAAATTACATTTAGAAATAAATATTTGAATCTAGGGCGTGAAACAGGTATTGAAGGAGTCATAACCACTTCGCATCCGTGCCTGGGTAGAGATTCACTGTATACGTGAGTTACACACTGCTACTTGTTTGTAGTAATAACGTCTAAACCTGAAAACCATTTAATATACATTTTACACTAAGTATAATGTTTCAAATTGTTATTTTAACTTCTAGGGTTTTATTTGGGTTTATAAACTGCCAAAATGGGTGATTTAAGATTCAGGTTTGACGCTAAACTTCCTTTACTAACATTTTGAAATTTTCTTTAATCACATTCATACATTTACCTTTATTAGCGTCCCTTAAAAATATACGTTCAAAGTTTAAAGTCATGATCAGACGAGGTACCAACGAAATTACGGTACGCCATTTCAGCATTCATGAACGTATGCTCGGGAGGAAAATTAAAAAAGATATACATTTTGAATTACAGAAAATCGTTGTGGACTTTACGAATTAAATTTTGATTTAATATTATATTCGCCATTTAATTGTGATGGTTTGCGAAAAAAAAAAATATTTCGAAAAGTAGGCTACATTTTGGTACAGCCTTTTTAAAATGTGCCTGTGTTTGACTTATGTCAGTTACATTTTCTGCCTTGCATTATTCTACAAAAGGAAACGTTTCCAAAAAGTACCTTTAATCAGTGTAATTTACAGACATATGGGTTGTACAAATTTCTGAAACTTTTACAAACCAGTTGCCGTTACAAAAATTATTCTTTATAGTTTTTTAGGACATTATTGGCAGGAATTCAAAATATATTATGTATTTATTACATTACAGCTGCTTTAAAATATATAATTAGATTTCGAAACATGTATTTTATGTATGCAATTTTTCCAACAATTCTGTACCCTAATCAGTATGACTTTCTTCACAAAGTATTGGCGAACATTTACCGATGTGGGGAGGTAAGTAGAGAGGATTCTGCGGCCCTTTACAACGAGGTCTTAAGTGTCGATGAGGGTGAGCTGAGGTGAATGGACAACACAACATCCATGCCTAGGACGGGATTCGAACCCAGAACCTTCCGCATCGTAGACTGGCGTCTAACAAACTACGCTAAGGAAGCCGGCAGCAACGTGGGGACCCAGTATACATTTTGTAGGCGTCGACAGTAATAAGCGCAAAGACGTGGCCTACAATTTAAACGAACAAAAGCGTAGGCTGCATTTGTGGTCTACCAAGCCTTTCCAACTCGGTCACCACGTTAACTAAAGTTGGCATGTGCAAGGCGTTGCACTTGTCAGACGTTTAGATAAACTTCAGTTTAATCTTTTTTACTTGTTTCTTAAGAAGTTTATTCGAAACTACTGACTTTTGTGTATGAGGTCCTGTTTTTGAACGTAATAATCCCCCCCCCCATAATTATCTATTTTCGAAATAAGCAGTAATTCAAAGCCATGCATTAGAAATCCAAACTCTACTGAAGCACTTATGATTGTGCACTTTTTAGCGGTTACTGTACGAATTCTTCATCCTCAACTGAACAAAAAATTGGCAAATGGTTTCCATGTTTAAGCTACCAAAGTTTTTTTTTCAGCTGACCACATAACATTAAAAAAATATTTAACATAGGAATTTCCAACTATAAGGATTTTGAATATTCTAAAAATTTTGCCTCAATAAAATTTCTGTCATTATTTTACAACTAAAAATATTTCAGGCACTCTGGGCATTTTAAGCCTACGTGAATCTGGGGTGAAAGTTTAACGTAGGAAGTATTATAACTAATACTGTTACTGACGTGGTTTTAACTAATTCAATAAAATTCGTATTAAAACTAACTAGCAACTAGTCATTAAGAAAAGTGGTCATTGCATGGCAACAATTTAAAGCTAAACTGTGACTAAAACACGTCTGTGAACTTAACGATGGTGGTGATCACTGAGAATAATCCTGCGAATATACGTTATTAAACGTATCAAGTATCCACGAAGACATTTTGGTTATACAGGACTTCATGGAATTCAATTGTATGCCGGTGTTTACGAGCCCGACTACAGAGGTGATTGGCATGCTTGCATCTGGAAATCATCAAATATACCACAGTTTACTTTTATAGGTGAACGTATTGCTCAACTTCTCGTGTTACCTTTACCTGTCCAGTAATTATAAAGACAACAAATATTTCTAGCGATGGAACGGAATGAACTTTACAGGATGTCTCTAAAATACTTTTACAAACTACGGGGGTAGATTCCTTACACCATAACAATAAAAATGTTAATATAAAAGTTTATAAAAATAACATTAGTTATGAGTTATTAATGAAAGTTTAGTTTAATGTGTTGCCAGATATTTAGTTTTTGTAAACAGTCATTGAATAACGTTATTATACGCAAATGCCGTAATTTATATCCTCTTAGCATTGGTGAAAGTGTCATGAACTCAGAACGTCCCAGTAAATGTTCGGAATGACATCCTCTTGCTTCCACACACAAATGCACACGTCGAATCATGCACTGTCGTACCCTTTCAAATACTCCCACATGGTGTCGTACTGTTTCACAGGCGTCCACAATTACGACTACAAAATTAAACCACAGAATAAATAATGCTAACAGAAGCGACAAGGAAAGCTTTTTCATTGTTGTTATCGTACCAGCTCTCGGGGCGTACGTGAATATAAACAATACCACGTGGACTAGATACATTGGTTCATATAACCACTTGTAGTGCTTGCGATACTGTAATTAATATGTATATTAGCTTAATATTTAAAAATGGTAAACATAACGATTCTAGGCTCAACATTACATAATAACTAACTCTATTAGAAGCGACATAATGGAACTTTTCAAACATTGTTATTGTACCAGCTCTCGGGGCGTACAGGAATGTAAACAAAGCCGTATGGGATATGAGACATTGGTATAAACAACCGCTTATATTTCACTAAATACTGTAATTTGTTAGTATCTCATTTCCATATTTAGAAATGATAAATGTGACGTTACTTACGTGTAAATTTCCTCACCGATAATAAAATAAAGCCTATTAAACTTCAAGGTAACCAAACTTCTGCGAACTCCCACGCCATGGAAATCCAAAGAGAAAGCGAGTTCGACAAAAGTCACGTATTGTCGCTTCTGTTACTACTTATTTATTCTGTGATTAAACTAGTCATTGTCACAAACAGAATATTCACAAATGTAAACATGTTTCCTTGGTAACATATCGCCATAGACGACATAAATGAGTTTATAACATTTTCACCAATGCTAAGAGGAGATACATTAGGGCTCCTACAACCAATAACATTATTCAGTGACTGTTTACGGAACTAATTACTTTGGAACACAGTGATCTAAACTTTCAGCAATAACTCCAAAACTAATGGTTTACGGATATATGTTTACATGAACACTTTTTCTTGTTTCGTTGTTAGGAACCTAACCCCAACGTTTCTAAAATTATTTCAGAAACATCCTTCATTTTGTTATTCGCTTTCTTGATAGCCCACGGAGGTAAGGGTAAATAATCAAATCACACAAGCGTCTATGCACATTGCATTACTGTGTTTCACACCCCCAGGGAAAGTTACACAGGTGTGACTGAATGGGTAATTAAATAATTACCGAAGTCATAAAACTCATCGACGGTTATAAAAATACAAATCCCTTACATCCAATACCCGTAATCATATTGAAATGCTGAACATAAATGCAAGCTCCGCCAACAAAAAAAAATGTTTCGTACCGCATTCCACGTTACAGTAGCGAACTGCATTTATATCAGCACAAAACCACCGCAATATGTTATAACATTTATTTTTAAGGGGTGTTAGTGATAAATGATTGAGACAGTTATAGTTTAACGTGCATTTTATCTACTACAATGGTAGGTACTCGGAATACAAAAACTGTTACAATGTATTTAGGAGGGGAGCATTATATTACTGATTATGAATATAATGCGTTAAATGGACGAATACCATATGCTTGCAGCCACCTGATTAGATCTGATGACATTACCGAAGCTGGATTGATGAGGTAGACGGCATCGACGGACGAGCACGCTCCCGCCGGGACTTGACACCTGAGTCCCGGAGGAGAGCTGGACTGCTGTTGATCGGGCGAGTGTTGGCGGGCTACATACATGGTTTACAGGGTAACAACTCGTAACATAGGCGTGCTTGTTCTCATTATTGAGGCACTACGGAGGGCTGTGCGTAATGCTTGGCCATATCATAATAAATAGCAAACATATAAACCCACCCAAAATTTGTTTTACTCAAACAGATTCACAACACTAATTTGTTTATAAACAAGTTAAACATTGTTAACTTCACGCTGGACCTAGCAGCTTCATGTCAAAAAATCTATCAACTTATAGCAGGCCCTTGAGCTCGCAAATTACGTCCACCCAAACTACCAAAATATTGGGGATAGTGATGTCAGCAAAGGAGCAGAGAGGCAGTATACAAGTACGAGGGAAACGAGAGTTTACACAGACAACTCGCCAATAACAACATTCCACATACGGAAATTGGGAGCGACCACCTGGGAATCGAATCCAGTTCGCCGGCAGAGGAGGCAAGTGGTCCGACTACGAGCGTCAGGGTCGCGTTAACTTTCTTTCTCCTCAGGAATGCTCGGAGGCATTTGTTTATCCTCGGCGGTTCGGCCGAGAGGCTTTCCTCACATACCTGCCCCTTGTTGGAAATAGTTTAGGTTAGTTTTGGTTAGTTTAGGTTAGTTTAAAATGTCAATAATTGGTGTGCGCTGAATCTAAGGACGGCTTTTTTAAGTTAGGAAACTACAATAAAATGAATATATGTGGGTTTGCCGTCACTACAGTTGCCGACGACAAACGAATGCTCCAGAGTATTTACGAGGAGCGGGAAAGTTATCGTGACCCGGACGCTCGTGGTCTGACTGAAGACCGCTGCCGAGGAGCAAGTTCGTCACCAGATAGATTTGACTCAGGTGATGGTCGGAGCTCCTCCATAGCCAACGGGAGGATCCATAAAGCAGGCCGACTTTCCGTGGTGCGGAACATCCCCTACATCGGCACAATGCGGAATCATAAACAGACAACAACCCCACGCCACGTCCGAGTTTCGCCGGCGCCTGTTAATGACTATCATATAACGCTGCCTGCATCACCCCCCCCCCCCCTACGTGATCAAGAGTACAGTTCCGGTCTTGGAGAACTGGGGTCAGTAAAGTTGGCGAGAGCCCAACGCTGCGTACGGTGTCTGGCAGAACAAGGTTGCTAGAAAAACCAGCCACGTTGCAGGATTTCCTGGCCATACTTCATGAAACATGTAGTAGCGTGATTTTCACAAGCAAGTATTTCTAGAAACTATCGAATGTGTCACCGAAATATTTACATATAGATGTGAAAAGTAGGTAAGGTAAGTGAGCTTTGCGCCTTGTCTACAGCGATGTCGTTAGTGACGATGAGGCACAACTTGACACGACTACAGAAACTGGGAGAAAAATCGGCCATGGCCTTTGTGAAGGAACCAACCCAGCATTCGCCTGGTCCTGGGGCGATTTTGAGAAATCATGGGAAACCAAAATCAGGGTATCCGAGCTCAAAATCAAGTTTGGGTCATCCCAAATGTGAGTCCAACGTGTTACCAGTTACGCCGACTCACTCGGTAGAAAAAATTTGACGGAAAGAGTACTTTCAAAACCACAAGTGTGCTATAAATATTCTTTTGAAGTCGTCCAACATTATTGAGAGTGACTTTTCTCAGTCTGCTGTACGTTAACTTGTAATAACTAGGTAATAACGGGTACGATAAAGGCATTCCTTGGACACTGATGCAGTAAAGTATCATATGAAATGGAAAAAATGTTCACCTCTTGAAGGTTCGTATAGAATACATACTGCGAAAAGCCTGCGCATCTGTTTAAAGTGCTTACTCGTAATGTTGATAGGGCACTTAGAGTGCCAACCAGGTTCGCCCTTATCACTTCTTGCCTTCTTGCTACAGGGCTTTAGAAGGGGGGAGGGGAAGCACCAGCAAGCCAATTACCTTAATATCCAAGAAAGACTAGAAATTTATTGAAATTTTTTTCTGTGATATTAATTTCCTTCTGTCGATACTCTCCATGGTGTGATGGTCAAAAAGTTAGATTAACGTGTGCCAGTTTCCAGTGCGTCCAACAGAAAATCTTAATCTTTGAAACGCGTGACTTTGAAAATAATTCCTTTCAAGCAACATAAGTTTCTTGCTGAAGAATCCCCTCATTTTTGTCACAAATATAATTTTTTGCAGCAGTAAACATAATAGTTATTTCATATTTTTGCACCCAAATTATCACCTATTTTGTTTGAAAATAAGCCAAAAATCAAGGAATTTATTATGTTGCGAACGAATGTTACATTATTTTGCGAAACTCCTACGTATAATTGTGCGTCATATGACTGCACTTAGTCGTGAATTTTTGCAAAGCATTCCGTAAAAAAAAAATTTCGAGTTTTTACGCCAAGTGAAAAAACCAATCTCATATGACCTAAAAGATCATAGTACGGCTTTTTTTCTTCACCGAGTAGTCAAATGTTGTGAAATAAAAAATTCAAGTAGAGGGAAAAAATAAGGCTGGAAGCTTACTAGCAACATTAAAAATAAAACTATCATTTGTATACTTTGGTGTTCCCAATTTTTACAAAATTATTTTTTTAATTTCAAATGGACGTTCGGTTTTTACAGCTTGAAATTTAGAGTTGGTTTATAGCCGTAGTCCTAAAAGCTTTTAGCGCTGCACGATGATAAGAAATAAGTGACAATTTAAGTATTGAAAACGTTCCTAGAATATTTGCTGGCTTTTAGCAAGTTTTCCGTTCAAACACTTCGGTACATGTACTACTGCAATAAGGCAATAATTATTTTACATTAAAAGTCAAGTTTTCTACTTTTACGTTTATAGTGTACCGGGGCTTTGCTTGTTATTATGACTGTCGTTTGCATCAACTCACAGTCAAAACAAAATAAAGAACGCTAGTAATTTTCAACTATATTTTTATTATTATAGAGCGGCAATTAACGTAAACAAATTCGACTTTAATTTCTCATTTACTTGAGCATGTTAAAACAAGTAAAGCACTATATAATGTAATGCACAGTAGGCAATACAAAATTTTGAAACTTCTGCTTTACATATGTATTATAATGAACCGTACTGTAATAACTAAGCACTCAGATGTGTAGAATTACGTAATCCGGTTTTACACTTCACATTAACAAAATTCAATAAACTACGATAAAATAAGATCTTTGAAAGAACTGTGCAATGGGAGTGCATGACTGGATTCAGTTTCTTGGACGTAATCCATTGCAAAAATAAATAAATTGATACCTTGTTAACCATGTTTGTGAAACGTCTAAAATCGTTATATCAACGTAGGCACATTCCTTGAAACTAAGTGGATCAGACGCGTGAGACTTGTATAACTATAAAAAAGGTTTCTAATACGTTTATCTATGAAAATAATATGTGTTAAAAACACGACTACAAAGCTCCTCAAAAGTGCAAAAAATTATTTATTCACTTTGCTGTAGCTGAGCAAAGTATCAACCGTATTCGTGAAACAAAATCATACAAAACTGCATACTTACCACAAATAAAATAACAGGGTCCCATTGATAAACACTTTCTACGAAAACACTGCACGTTTATTTAGTATTTCGCACGTGGAATCGATGAGGTGTTTGACGGGCCCTACCAGTATGCCAGCCTGAAAATAGCAATGCACTTATGATGGACCAGTTATATTCGACTTATCGCCTTCCCCCGTTTCCGTGCCTCAAATAAAACTAAGGTTTCTAACTCTAATAGAGATTAGAGAAAACATATACTGAAATATTGTTTTTAAATGGGGAACCATCCATTTCATTTTTTTTTTTTTTTTTTTTTTTTTTTTTTTTTTTTTTTTTTTTTTTTTTTTTTTTTTTTTTTTTTTTTTTTTTTTTTTTTTTTTTTTTTTTTTTTTTTTTTTTTTTTTTTTTTTTTTTTTTTTTTTTTTTTTTTTTTTTTTTTTTTTTTTTTTTACCATTTCTGGCACCTCTAAGTCTTAAATAGATGACTTATTAGACCTATGTTAAGAGAAAACTTTTTATGTCACTAGGTAATATTCTGCTTAAACATGAGTGATTCATAAATGAGGAAGAATGTGTTTTTCTAGCTAGATATGGTGACCTAGAAAATCCTTTAAATTTCGATAGCATTGTTTTTTTTTTTTTTTTTTAATGAAGTGGTGCTCTCTGGTATATTTACTAAGAAATCTGTTATAAATGTTCAATATCTCCACTTGTCCAATCATCACAAGTCTTTCATTACCAACACGCAGCATTATATTCATATTAATTTATATTTAATGGATTTTTCAAGCTTGAGAATCTCCAATTTTTACGTTTATTCAGAAGAAACCCATCTTAGATACAGAACAGTCGGCTCAATCATCCAGTAAATGGTCAAGGAATCGGTTCCAGCTTCTTGAACTCGAGTTTAGTGTTCCATCACTGCTCCTTCTCGCTCGTTTAGTTACGTATACTTGGTTTCACTTAGTATGTAATACTCCATGAATGAAAACAAGTAAGATTAAGACTTCGTTTATATTGTTCACATTGTGCACGAGTTCTTAATGTAGGAACGTTTCTGAAATCCGAAAATTGTGGAAAAGAATTTTAGCGTAACACATATATTTAAACCTTGCCCTATACTTATATTTATCTCATGTTAGAAAAATTAGTGTATGATTTAAGAAAAAACTTTTGATTAGGCGTGCAGTTATTTCACGTTTTACACAACCAATTAGAATTCATATTTTTTTTTTTTTTTTTTTTTTTTCATTTGTTGCTTGCTGTTGCTACAGTGTCTCCCAGCGTCAATATTTTTAACGCATAATAAATATAGGAAACACTCTATATGATTGTCCTCTCGTAAGTATGTGCGTACTCGCTGGAAACTTGATGGGACAGGTTCACCTCCACAAGAACCATATTTTATTTCTCTACACATTGTGAACACCATGAACGACATGGCTATTGATTTTATGCCTCTTATTCAACTTCGCTTCTTGTCCGTCAAACCGAAACGCTTTTCTAAATAAAACTTTATCACCGTTATTGAACGATCACACTTTTCACCTTTCATAAACTTTTATTCAGCCTCGAATGTTAGGGAGAAATATTGTAAGCTAATATTTACCCTACTTCCATTTAACTGTCCGACTTGAAACTTTGTCCAGGAACGTACTAGATCCAACAATACAATTTGAAACGGCAAATTCGAAAACAACTTAAGTCCAGAAACAAAATTGTTCGGGAGACGGAAAAAATGCCAGTCTGTTAAAGAACTACGGTGGTCAGCTGGACTCTATGTTGCAGCAAAAGAGAGTGTGTTGTGTCATACCGTTAAATGAAATATAGATCATACTACAATTCTCAGAAATAATACCATTTTGGTACAAGTGTGTACTTGAGTAGTTATTCAAATCACCGTTTCAATTTTTTCCGAGTCTTTTTTACTGTCTTCTCTCTGCAATATCATTCAGCGCCACCTATGAAGCTCACAACTATATGCAATGGGTGTTACGTCAATTGAAATGCATATGGTTGAACCTAAATCAATACTCCCTTTCCTACAATATTCACTGATTGAAACTGATGTCCCCCTCTCCTTCCAAATAAACTAATAATTTATGTAGCGGAGAACGGTAACGGTGGCCGTCTACCTCACACTTCAAATGCGTTGATGTATGTTCGTAAACAGGTTCCTTCTACGAAACAATTACACGTGTGCCCACTGTGCCAACGTACGAAAAGAAAACACACTTCAGACAAGGTCGGAACCTCATTGTTAAGACATTATGATCATTAAAAATACTGTTCCCAAGACCTCCAACATGCCTAAAAACGGACTTTTCAGACTGCCGTGCGTCAAAGTGTACTAACCGGATGTATGCGAAACTCAGATTGCAGCGTGCACTGCAATTTGGTAAAGACATTCCACCAATAAAAAAATGATATGGTCACCGCTTAGTGTCCCATAGGAAAAACGGTTCGGCGGGAATCTTGCGCCCTATTTCAGAGTTTGGCTCGTCGAGGCGATGCGGCATTTGATGCGCATTTCAAGCTCGCCCTTATGTCTCCGCCATTTTTGAGCCTCTAACGTTCAGGTCGGTGGCGCCCTTAATACTACGTTCTAATATTGTAGGCCAAATCTATTTTCAGTTCTCTAAAGTATATGGCACAATGATCATCAACTTAGAACATGCATAGTTAATGTAATAAGAACATTGCAAACATAAACACAAGAGCCGAGGGCTTGTTTTGATGGTAATAATTTTAGTAATTTGACGTAGAAATATGGCTATTATTGTTGTGAAGAAATTTGTGTTGGTACAGTTAGAGGCTTTTATAAATTAGAATTAACCTACTTTTTACATTTTCAAATAATAATATGGTGTTTTAAATGCACTTGAAGATATTCATTTTCTTTTCTTCTGTGGCAATTTATTTTCTTCAAATACTGCAAAAGTTCTGTACGCATAATAAAACATGATATAGCAAGTACACTATATACCAATACCGTACAGTTTATGCACTTCTGCGGGAACAGTGATAGTGTTCCCTTGTCAAGCTAGCAGATAACAGCACACTATTCATTATTGATGTCATATTTATGTTGCCAAAATAACGATCTATAGGATAACTTTATCGACGAACAACCAGTTTCCGTTGTTACAGTTATTATTAATGGACTAGAACAAAAACCTTTTTAAGTCAACCATATAATTAAGAGACAATTTATAACAGAAAAGTAATAATATTTTAATGTGACAGCGCTCTCGGCGGCATAGGTCTGAACGACATGATGAAATATGTCACCTCCCCTTCCCCCGCTCGCTACAACCAGTCACAACGGTGAGACAGCGGACTATGTCCCTCCTTCCTCATTTTCCCGCCCCTGACGACACGGGCCGCTCGTCCGGGCTGACGTCACGAGCCTTCTGAATGGGTGGGCACCTGTCAATCATCCTTGATAGGCTCTCGGGTTGGACGTGACTGAATGTTACCGCAACACCTGTAAATTTCGGCTTACATCAGCCAGCATTGTCGGCGAGCCACGAAAATGTCCTAGGTGTCGTCGCAAGTGACTAATAAATTTATATTTGCAATTTTTTTATAGCATCACAGCTCATTAACGAGTCCAGAGAAAGTAAGCCGTACATTAACATACAGAATGTTGTAATATTTCTGGTCAATATTTGGGTTGAGCAGAGAGGTGAATCCTCACGTCTAGAGGAAAAACAATGTTATGTGAACAAGAGTCGCAAAATGCACGGTCTCTGCACTACAATGGACAGTACACGACGCACAGCGTATAGCGCGATGACTGGGCCATGTTACTCTACTGTGGAATTACATCGTAACTAACTGGCAACTAGCAATTCACTACATACCAAATGAGACGTAAGGCGGCCTCCTACCCCACGCTTCAAATACGTTGCAAAGTGTTCGTAAATAGGTTTTTCTACGAAAATATTCCAGAAATCACTGTTTCTAAGCCTTCCAACATGGCTGAAAACTGCTTTTTAAGACTTCTGTACATCAAAATGTACTAACCGGATGTACGTGAAACTCAGGTTGCGACCTGCACTGAACTTAGTTGAAAACTTCACACCAATAAAATTATATGGTCACCGCTTAATGTCCCATAGTAAAAACCGTTCGGCGGGAAGCTTGTAGGCTATTTCAGTGCTTGGTTCGTTGAGGCGACGTGGCATTTGATGCGCGCTTCAAAGTCGACCTTACTGCTCCGTCGCTTTTGAGCCTCTCACGCGCGGGTAGGCGGCGCCCTTAATTGGGCGGTACGCATTGCACGATGCAGCATTCCACAGCATTATGATTTAACCCCTACATTTTTACCGTTGTTTCAGGACGTGCTTGTAAAATAACACTATTTTGGTCGTTTAACTCATCAGTCCCGTAGGGCTACGCAATTAGACTACGTAGGTTAATTGCTGATCAGTTAATTATGCTAATCTTACGGTCATCGTCAACCAAAGTACACCACCTGTTGTGGTAAATAGTACTCTCTGTAAACGAATATCGCAGACGTTGTAAGTTCTTAGGCTTCACGGAGTTAATTCGCCGTGGGATGTATGATTCCTCTGCAGAGAACTTAAAGACCATCCTAAGAGAAGGCGACGCAAGCTGTCGAGACGAAGGGCTACTAGCGAGCTCGAACAACTTCGGAGACATTTCACGGGTGTGGACAGAGGTGGTAGGGGGAGGTTAAACAAAAAACTGCGACCCGTAGTCGCGTCCCGACTTACGCCCTCCAGTCGGACATTACGCATTCACGACTCCCTCGTGTCTCCGGGAATCAATTTGAGGAAACTGTCTCGCGGGACAGGCCCCGAGCGAACCAAGACTTGAAAGGGGACAGCAGACAGGGGCGTGTTTTCCAGAGTCCCGCTTTCGTGGCCGAAGTTTGCCTCGGATGAAAACATTTGCATAATGCCTAGTCTGGAGACCAGCTTCTCTGAGCTGTCTCGCTTTGTTCTATCCCGTCTCGCCCTTCGACTTCCTTCGACTACCAATTGTACTAAGTTCCTAGACGCTGGAAATACTTTCAAACTGTAAACTAGTTCTAAACATAAACTAGAAAGAATAGATAATACAATTTCCTAAAGTTGTCAGTAGCTTGAAATAATTATTTTATTTCCTTAACACAACGTTTTATTTATGGCTTTTATATATGCCATCAAATGACACAGGCAATGTTTACAAATAATTAATAAAGATTACCAATACAAACCTGCTGTTTTAAAATAATATTACACAGGTTACCTTTCCATTAATATTTTCACAGTAGACAAGACATGCCCTACGTTTATTTCCTAAGCTTTACAGTAAAATTTATTTCTGATTATCAGTTACTTGTCTGTATCATATTGTCCGTCCTAACAAAAGCTAATAAAATGATATTGACTTTTCTTAACGTTTACAGACGTAATTTCGTTTAAATATACATATGAATAAACATCAGAGTTCCATCACCTTTTTAGATTAAATACTTTGCGTAGCAAAATAAAAGTTAGAGCATTATTATTCAGATGTCCCATATAACGTGCTTAGCTGAGTATAAGACACCGTATCAGTAAAAATTGTTTTTATCTTTTTATTTTTCAAGATATGTTCAGAAATTATTCCTCGGAGAAAGTTCTGTGTTTTAAATATTTGAAACCTTAAAGCATAAAATTTCGCATTTATAAATAAAAAAACTCTAAGCGAACGTACAACATAAACTACAATATATTTTTATTCTTATTTTATCTTTGAACGGGATTTAAAATTACTTGACGAGATTTTCATAAGTAAAATGTTACTTTAAAAATTGCTGACATAATTACGTGGGACAACTTATACGACGTGTGTGTAAGAAGATAATGCCTGGCTTACGTGTGAATAACTTGTTGTATAAATTTCACTTTTAAATTCGCAAAATTAATATTGACTGGACTTTCAGGGCGATATAAACTTATAAAACTATGTACTGTAAGCTTTATTATATTCGGCTTGCTAAAAACGTCGAAAAAAATACGCATCTTCATTTACACATTTCTGTATATTTATCTTTGATATTATTTGTGCAATACTCAGAATAATAACTATTCAACAATAGTCATATTATTGAAATATTCCGTCTACTTATAAGCCACGATTTTTTTTATGTAAGCCAGCATGGGAAGTGACGAGAGTACGTTACAGGGGATAATTTTATGGATGTTACTTTCCGTGTAAATTCACCTGATAAATTATTGTTGTGTAATTGGTGCTTGTTTTAAAAGAAAACCTGACATACATTTTTGGCCATGGCCAGTATACATGAACTGATGTATTTAATCAGCACAATTGGAAATCCAGGCTAGGGAACAGCTGTTACACAATGTGACATCTGTAAATTTATTTTTATGGTGTAATATTTTAGAATGGCTGTAATAATTTACAAGTATAAACGAAACAAAGAAAATAACGTTTTACATTTTCAAAAATCACAAACTAACGACAAACATACTAGAATCCATTTAAACTAGCCGCACTGTTAATTATGATATATTATGTTTGTTTTTTGTAATGTTCCCTTTTCCTAACATAATGTAATAAAATAATTTGTACATTTATCACACCATTTTCTATAAGCGTAGGCACGGTAAATTTGTTTCCCATACGTCCATGGCAGTGTTCCTATATATTTCTAGGAAACATTAAAATTAAACGTACACTGATGTTACAATACTTGTACAGTATGATTGCTAATTATTTGCTCTATTTAGAAGCTGGAGTATGGCAAGTACCCAATACAGTATATGGGTTAAAAACTTTCCATACACAGTAGGAAAATTTTTACAGTATGCATGTAACAGAAACCATCTCCATGTATTTAGCAGTGATAATAGTTTTAAAATAATAGTAGGATGTTATGTACCATATATCGAGCGAAGGGGATCATACTAATTGGGGTGAAGTAAAGGTTAAAACACTCGCCTTGCATATGGGATAATCTGGGTTCGGATTCCTGTCTGGCGATCCTAATTTCGGTACTCCAGGGTTTCCGAAATCACTCCTGGTAAATTCTGGAATGCTTTCTTTTTACGTCTGCTGTCCGATTCCCTTAAAAGGCACTTAATGCGCAGTATTAATATACCTAAATATTTTTTTGCCACAAGAAAAGCCTTTTATTTTACAAAAAAAATATTATTTGAAAACTGGAATTCATAGGATATTCTTTGTAAAAGTACTATATTTTTAAAGAAAGAAATAAGCCGCCTTAATATATGTATACATCCTGCGTAACGTTAAACAAACTGGACGATTCCATAGGTAAGTGATTACATAACAGGGATTAGGTAACGTAATGCGATCATAGGGTAATGCTTTATAAATAAGCATACAATTTGGTTACTTTAATTTAAGATATCGCTCAGCAATGTGTCTGAATAATATATAGACTATCAACTATTGCGAGGTCCAGTTTTGATTACGTTGTGTGGACACTGAACAGTAGAAACACTATTCCGTATATTCATCGAGAAACTACGATTAAAATACGCAGCGCAAGTCATAAGGGTATTGAAAATCTTTTTGATTAAATTATATTTTTTATTGATATGTGAAAAGCAGTAATATTTTTGTATGCTTCTGGAAATATTTTTTTTTTAATATAGTTTCCAAAAATTATTGTAGAACTACAAGTAATGTGTGCAAAGGAGTCATTTAAGAAGTAACTTCAAAAGATTTTCTTTGCAGAGGTACAATTTTTTTTTTTTTTTTTTTCGGAAAGGATACTTTATCGTCATACACGCGGTCGTTAACAAGCAAGAATGTTGCACTCCAAGCTAATTTTAAAAATGCCGCGAGCACGTAATATAATTGTTTTAACACAGGAAAAAAGTAAACCACTGTCAAAGGAATTCGGAAATATATTTAGATGGGTCAAATCTAATTCGTTGGTCCTTAACTCTGCTGTCTTGGACACAGGTTACGGTTGGGTGAGGGGGGAACATTTCTATAATAATTTGCCCTCTTTTCTCTCCTCGCCACGTCAGATTCTGACTAGAGAATTCGCTGGAAGATTAATCCTGGACATGATACGCGAACACGATAGTGTTCCACCACCATCCACCACTTCTCTATCTCTTTCGCTCTTCCTGTCTCCTAACCTTTCTCCATTTCACACACATCCACGTCTCCATGGTGTATGTTCCTCTCTCGCTCGGTCTTCTCTCTCTCTCTTTCTTCTCGCAATGTTGCTAACTAACTTTGCTAAAAACAGCACTCGTCCACCCCAAGGCGAACAGCTCCCCTTGGAGAGGCCCCATTTCTTGCGAAACTTTAGTTTGTGTTTGGTGTTTGGTTTGCGGGCGCTAGGGAGGGTGGTACGTAGTAAGGGGCAGGTGTGAAGGATGCTATCGATTGAACAGACGAGGACTGATGGTTCAGGAAGCTTCACTTCTCTTGACCCATGTACACCCATCAGTCCATTAAATATCACACCGTGAATAGCAACACGATAACGATCCCGCTACGGTAATGATGTCAATCCGTCGGTCTTCATCGGAAATTAGGCGACAAGCAATGTAGCACGTGTTCAAGGGTCACGTGGACTTCTGAAGAGAATTATCTCTACTCTATTCGATGATACGTAATTTGTTAACGTCTACGATAAATCCATATTAGGAGAGTTCCATAGACCAATATTTCTACAAAATACCTTCGAATACTGTGTCCAGTTGAGTTTACTTGCCTATAAAAAATACGACAAAATAAACCACGAAGTAAATAAAATAAAGAATTTAAAGAAGTATTGTTCTGTTCTTATGAGAAATTATTTCTTACAGTTGCAATAAATATGGCAGACCCACGATACACATATATTTCTTTACGAATGTGTGTGAGAACGTGTGTTCACACTAATGTACATAGAAATTGCACTTTCATAACCAACACATTTGCAGTGTTTTAAAAGAAGGCTTAAAGTAATCTTGATTATATACCTTGTAGCAGAAAATAAATTCCACAGTGGACTAATGCCAACTTCAAGCGTATTCGGAAACCAGCATATGTATTAATATTCGGGTGTAAATTTAAAAAAAAATATGTTTTAGTAATGTTTAATATTTGACAGGGAAATAATTTGTTTCGCGTGTCTTGACAAAGTGACTGTCTTAATTTTCTTTAAACTTTAACATACATGTGAAATTTAGAATGAAATAATTTAAGAAACTGCGATACACAATTTAGTATAAGTATTAAAGCAGTCGATTAAATAAACTGTGGGGAGAAAATCACTTCAACCATTAACATTATCATAATGCAAAAAAAATCTCTCTTATTACTTGAGAACTTTTCAAGATAAATTTTTAGGTTCTGTATTGATCAAAATATGCTGAGGCCCCGTTTAATAAAAGAAAACATTATTTACAGAGAAATATAAATATAATTGATTAAATCAGCCCTAATTATATGCTTTAAGTGTTGCTGGAAGCCCGTTAATTAAATATTCCAAATTATAAAAATTTAATAATCGATTATTACTCCATCACTGCTAAGGCAAAAGGCCGTATCTACATTTTCGGTTAGTTGAGACTGAAAGGAGAAACGTCATATCTACACTTTCACCCACTTACTACAGCAGTAAAAATTGTGTACATTTTATGCAAATATAAACTTTCTCTGAAGCTTGAAATTTTTGATTGAGGATGGCATGTAATACAACAGAAAAATACATTTCTTGAAAAATAACCATTATCTAACACCTATAGGTGTTACAAATTTAATTCGTAAAAAAAAGTCTAAATTTCTTCCATTGCACAATATACATGAATTGTTTTAAATAAATTAATTCAAAGTTGCTTGTTAATAAAAATATATTAAGGGCCATGATTGGAGTCATTTGCACCAACGAGAAAGACAACCAATGATTTTTAACACAATGCTTTGAAAAAACTCTACACTAAATGCGGTTACAAAAATGCACAAATTTGTATAGCCTTTTTAGAAAATTAGGCCCAGTTCGCCCGCAAAAATTAATATTTTGATTGATTTTGGCTTATTTGCGTAAAAAAATTTGCAATATTTTGGGTACCAGAATCTGCAAACATGCAGGATTTATTGGCAGGAAATAGTTAGTGCAAATGAATATTTATGTGTCAAAACTACTTAGCGATCCTTCATTATCGATATTAGATTGCGTTTAAATAATATTGTCTAAATCATTGTGACTATCAAGAATGGACTTAAAGAGCTTGCATAATATTTTCGTTTGCTTAGCTACATCCAGATGTGGACTGCTCACGATAAGGTAGTGGGTAGGGTTCACAAAAATGTTAATTGATTTAATAACTTTTGTGTTTGTACGAGATATGGTTTGTTTTGTAGACGTACGTTGTGACAAAAATTTTCTGCAATAAATATTTCGTAGGTTTTGAATAATGGTATGTCTTAAGTCCAAAAATTGCGTAAAACGGTTTCATACTACCCCAGAATGTTTAAACCAACAGATTTACTGAAATGAAATAACTGACACTGAAGAAAAGTATCACGTGCTACGCAAAGAAGTGCATAAAAACTGCATTGATTTTATTGTATTGGCCATAGTCACATCAAGGCCTGAACACAATCACCTGGTCAGATTGCTGGTCGGGTGACTGGTCAGGTCAGGACGTCGGAAAACACTATTTTATGGGACACAATGAACCGGGCAGTTCGTTATTTATTTTTCATTGGCGCGGGCGGCGTGCCGACAGTCCTGCCAACCATAAGTTAAAAGTTAAGCTGCTTGACCTGACCAGCCTCTGCGCTGGTACACTGACGTGACGTAAAAAGGTCACGTGGTCCAATGAGCGATCACCGGCGACCTGACCAGCCACCTGACCAGACGATTGTGTTTAGGCCATTAATATCACCTAATTTGAGGTTACTTTCACTTCTGACATTTTCGTAAACTTCAAGAGAGTTATGTTTGACTAACACTTCCTGTCTTTCTACTTTCTCGCTATACATTTGAGCTCCACTTTATCTGCAATGCGATTGTTTACGTCAGCCTCATTCAGAGACTATGAATATCAACTCAGAAATAATAATAAATGCACAACCACATAATACCAGCAAAACATTTTTAAAAACGTGCTGATAGCAGTTTCTCCTTTTTTTAGAGATATCCCTTGACCTTGCAAAATCGCACATAGGATTGGATCTCGAAAATATACGGTAAATATCAAGAATCTGTAGTCATCGTGTACCGGCTAAACAATTGATTTTAGACATATAGTTTATTGTTGAAAAATGTTGCTAGTGACGTTCTAAGTAGTCCTACGTAATTTTTTTTGTTAGGTTAGG
Source organism: Medauroidea extradentata (assembly GCA_003012365.1). Lineage (NCBI taxonomy): Eukaryota > Metazoa > Arthropoda > Insecta > Phasmatodea > Phasmatidae > Medauroidea > Medauroidea extradentata. The sequence goes on along the minus strand of PNEQ01098956.1, from coordinate 26,643 downwards.
TTTTTTAGGTTAGGATGTTAGGTTAAGTTAGGTTAGTTTACATTAGTTTAAGTTAGTTTAAGTTATATTAGGTTAGTTTAAGTTAGATTACGTTAGTTTAAGTTAGATTAGGTTAGTTTAAGCTAAATTAGGTTAGGTTAATTTAGGTTAGGGTAAGTAACCTAACTTTACCTTACCTAATGTTAGGTTAGGTCAGGTTAGGTTACCTAACCTAACTTAACCTAACCTAAACTAACCTAACTTAAGCTAATCTAAATTAACCTAAAAAAACCTAACATAACAAAAAAATGTTTTTACGTAGGACTACTTAGAACGTCACTATAAACATTTTTCATCTGTTAACTATATGTCCAAAATCAATTGTGTGGCCGGTACACGATGAATAGTGACTCTTGATATTTACTAAATACACAAAACAATATTTCACAACGAACGTATATAGCGCCGATTTGTTAGACAAAGGTTGATATACCAAATCAGCTGTTTTACAAAACATTTGACATGTCAACATTACAATTTAATATAAAATACCCACTTTAAAATGTTACTACAACCAATGTGTTTTAATAAATAGAGCCACTGATTTTTGGTGAAAAGAATTCTGCAACAATTTGTTTCAATGCCTTATGTGAACATATGTTTCTCTGCTTCGTGGTCAGTGATTGGAAGTTTTTAACTTTCCGCGTCTCGGGGTCCTACCCGCAAATCACGGACGTGTGGTGTCGCGGTAACATTGTTCTGGTTGGTGCAGTCAAATGAGTCA